>NW_006498057.1:3694269-3722727 GCF_000471905.2 Amborella trichopoda | reverse complement strand
GACACCAACCTCTCTTCCTATAGAGTATCCTTCACAATTTTGATCTCACCGATCTCCTATAATAGAGGATTGATGTTGTGTGCAGCACACGAGGACCATACTATATGCTTCATCTTATCCATCAACTTGCTGCCCGCAGAAACACATGCACGCGCATTGTCCGTAATAAACTAGACTACATGCTTATCTTCCACCTCCTCCACTATCTGATCATATAGTCGTACGAAAAAATTTGCATCATTCTTTATCCCTAATACATCTTTGCTAGACAAAAAGGTTGTACCTTTTGGGGAATAGGCCAAGAAATTAATAAACTCCTTTTTGCTAACTTTATTTAACCAACTATCACTCATAAGAGTAATGCATGTTCTTGGCCAACTCTGTTTATATTCTTCAATCCACTTTCTAACTCCCTCCACCTCTTCATTCAAAATCAGCCCATTGAGCTCATATGCTGTTGGGGGCTCTACCCCGGGCCCAACTCTCTGGATTGCATTGACTATAGGTAGGAAATATGGGTTATTGGCTGCATTAAAGGGGATCGCTTTATCGTAGAACCATTTACCAATATATATGTCTAACATGTTTCTCGTACCTTTCACCATGCCTTTGAGGGTCATTTGTTGTGACTTAGGCTTTAAGAGAAATGGGTCTATACAACCATGACCTGAAATACTGGCACTCCTAGATAAACCAGGAACAATTTCTTCAATGTCTAGTTCCTCTTGATACATATTGCGACCAACCCTTCCATATATATTCGAGCTAGACCCGCCATACATGCTCGAGCTGGGCTCGCCATGCATGCTCGAGCTGGACCCTCCATGTATGTTCGAGTTGGACCCGCCATGCATGGTTGAGCTAGGCTCACCATGCATGCACATGTCATAACCACCAAGCATTCTAAACCTGCTTTCCCTCTAGTACGTTTCTTGTAAACTCATTCTTGTCTCCAGGTCATTATTATATTGCTCTTTTGGATCATTCCCGCTCAATGACATATATCAACCAGATATCTCTTCATCCATCCTCTGCTTTGCAATTTTTTTACCTTTGGTAGCCTTGAGAATGGCCACCATCAGCTTTCTTACATTACTATGGATACTATTGCATGCAGAAACATCTCTCTTAACTCCTGTCAAGTGTTGCTTGAACCTATGTACCCCACTACTTATCAATTTTTTACAATAATTACAAATAATTTTATCTTTTTTATTGGGATCAAGTCTGTCCCCATGTTGTCATGCAGGGTCTTCCCTAGATCTTATCATGTCTCAACTGTTTTAATATGTAAATGGTTAAAAATTAACCTGACAATTCAACATGAAAAATAATCACCATATGTAGTGATAATATGTAGGGGTAGTTCATGAAGTTATCTTTGTTGTTAACGCAAAATACTTCTACTGGCAAAAATATTTTAGCTCCTACTGGCAAAAATAATTTATTTATGCAATATTATAGATAAAAATATGCTATATCAACCACTACATATAGGGCAAAAAATTTAGAATGATATAGTATCAATAAAAAATATATTTACAATAGTTTAGTGCCATTACTTATGGACATGCCAAACTTCTCTTCCTACCTTTAAGTTAACAAAAGACACAATACATTTTTCTCACCCTCAAGTTAGTGTTATATTTGTACCAATACCAATGGGAGGCATCCCTTTTGAGAGCTTATGTGCAAGCTAAGGTGCAATTCTACAACCCCTTTTTATCTCATAATAAGGTGGACCTCCATGGAGCTCTACAACCCAAGAGAAATTTACCAAAGCAAATCCTCCAGACCAGTTGGATCAAATCCTTGCTTCTAACTCTTGCAAGAATTATAACCACCATAAAGATTGGCTACTAAACCAAGAAATGCACATGGAATTGGACTCTAGTGTCCAACAACCAAACAATGGTGGCTTGACCAATAAAACCAAGAAACTTGGGCATGGTGAGAGCAATTGAAACAACAATGATATAAATCTTGCTATATATACAAAAGGAAATTTGGAGAATAGAAATGATGATTATGGGGTTCCGAATATCGATGGGGGTGGTGAGGATCATGAACGGTTTGCTAGACAAGAGGCTGTCTTGACCAAATTTCACTTGAAACGAAAAGATAGGTGTTTCAAGAAGAAGGTCAAGTATCAAAATAGGAAGAGGCTTGCAAAGCTACGTCCACAATTGAAGGGGCAGTTTGTATGCCAAACAGCTATTGCACCTGTGGCAACGCTCAACAAAACTGGAAACTAAGTTCAACAAAACATGCACTTTGATTTTTAACTTTGACCAATTCAAGTTCACACTGCTCATCTTAAGAGAAGGACAAAGAGGGATTGCCTAAAGTTTTCTCCCATGGTGCAAGATGAATCTAAGAAAACCTTATGTAATGATAGAAACTTCTTCCAAGTCAGTGTTGTATTATAAATTGGACTGATATACATCACTAAAATTAAAGGAATCACCCCTCTTCTTAAAAAAAATAAAAATAAAAAATACAGTTTAAATCCTCATGATAATCAAACCAGATCATGATTTTCACAATTTTAAATAAAATCATGATTTTTCAAAAAAATTGATCATCAAAATTGTATTTTAAAAAAAATGCAACCACAACTTCTCTTCATCCAAAATCAAGCAATAAAAATTGCTTAATCCGATAAATTACACCCAAAATCAATTGAAAAACAGTATTACCTTAAAAAACCCTATGAAGTAATTCATAATGGTGTTTCAATTCATCTCATATTTGTAGTTTGGCTGGCTGGCAGGCGGGCGGGGGGGAAAGCCTAACTGTTTTTCACAAAACCGTGACTCAAAATAAGAAAATCCACTACAAATCGACCAAAAAATGAAACATAAGATACATATATTTCTGAATAACATCATAAAGAACTAAAACCTCATGATATGAACACAAAATTTTCTAAAGACTGATCGTAATCGATTAAATCATGAAAAATACACGTTTTTTTTTTAAACCGACTCCTCAAATCCAAATTTCACTTGTAATCGACCAAAATCAACAAAAAAAGGTGTACAATTTCTGTTGAACACAATCACAAGTAATTAACCTCTAATTTCATAAAAAATAATGACCTATTTCTTCGGTAATCCAACACATGGCGGAAGAAAAAAAAAATAAAAAAAAAAACTGATAACAGTGATTCAAATTCAAAATTACACCTCAAATCGAACAAATTAGATCAAATTGAATATATTTTATGATAAGTAACACTACACAAAATCAAAACCCTGTAATATGAACAAATTATTTGCTAAAACTTGATAAAAATCGATTAAATAGCAGAAAATCGAAATTCTTACCTATTTTTCTACAACGTGGATTCAAACCCAAAATAATCACAAATTTTGAATAAGTTCTTCTCAATAACACTCTCAAGATTAATATCCCTCTGATTTTATCAAAAATAATGCCCTATTTTGTTTG
Source organism: Amborella trichopoda (assembly GCF_000471905.2). The sequence continues at coordinate 3,719,274 of NW_006498057.1, read as the reverse complement.
AAATCAAAGAAAATACGAAAACCTAAAAAAAAAAACCATGTTTTTCACAAATTCAATGATTTGTAACCTAAATTGAAGCTTTCAGCTCCAATATATCGAACAATAAGGCTGAAAAGTTAAAGATAAAAGCTGAAATATTCAAATCAAACTTGCAAAAGCAAAAAAAAAGATCAAAAAACTCCAAAATTTGATGATTCAAAATGCTTTTACTATTTCACCAGTGTCTACTACATTGACTCAGGCGATTCAATGTTCGAAATCACCCAATTCTCTCTAGATACAAGCAATTTCCCGTATATTACTGGAACCAAGCAAGTTTTCAACTCACCAAGTTTTCAAAAACTGGTTTAGAGCAAATCATTGCCGTGAACGTCAAACTGAAACATGTTTTAAGTGGTTCGAAGTTTGCAACCTCAGACCACTTTTTGTAATATTTTACATCAATTCGAGTATCAAACTTTAGTAGTTGCTTAGTTCAAACTACACTCAAAAATTTTCAAAACTAACAGTTGGTTTGAAATTGAGCACAAACTTGATGTTCTCTCATTCCTTTGTTTTGTTCTCTCAAACCTCAATACACTTTCCAAAACTGCCATCACTCTCTCAACCACATCCCCCTTCTCTTGACATCTCTCTCCCTCTCAACATCACTTCTCTATATTGAACGCTCTCTCTACATCATCTGAAAGTCTTTGTTTTCTGACTTCAATACTGAGGTTGTTGCAATCTTTGAGCTCATGTAACTATGATATTGGAGCTTTATTAGGGTTAGTGTACTCAAAATTTCTTTATTTAGAGTTTATTTACCATGTCTCTAAGGAGTTTATTAGGGTTTGTTTGCAATAATAAACAAGCTGTAAGTGATCACGCAAACAATTTATTTGTCATCTATTGATTTGTACATGTTTTGGATTGAAAAAAAAATTACAAAAAAAAAAAATGTTAAAAATAAAAAAAATAGCAGCATCAAATGTTTGATGATAGCGTTTTTCCAAATTTAGCCAATCTTTTTGTAACGTTCTTCTATATTTCATTCAGAAAATTTTGTCTACCAAACAAACAGAAACATAGACAAAGGAATTACCAGTCAATGAAAGACATAATACAAGGAAATCAACAGTAAATAGAAACACAGAACACAGAGATATTCATTCATTTCAAATCCCTCGCGTTTCTTCAACATCATATACATCCCACCAAAAATCAAATAAAGTGATAGAAGAAACCATATATCAACAAAGATCCAGCCTCCATTGCAAGGGCATCGAAGAGAAACAACAAAACCACCATTAACATTTGCAAGACACAGTAAGAGAAAACGACATAGTATGAGAGAGAGAAAGATGAGATAGAGAGAGATATAGAACTGCAAAAAGAGGTAGAGTCTCAACCTCCAAAACCATAGAGGGTCCTCCCCTGCCTCTTGAGAGCATAGACCACATCCATGGCGGTCACAGTCTTCCTCCTCGCATGCTCTGTGTAAGTCACAGCATCTCTGATTACATTCTCGAGGAATATCTTCAAGACTCCCCTTGTTTCCTCATAGATCAAACCACTGATCCTCTTCACTCCGCCCCTGCGAGCCAACCGACGAATCGCAGGCTTAGTGATTCCCTGAATGTTATCTCTCAAAACCTTCCTGTGCCTCTTTGCTCCTCCCTTTCCCAGCCCCTTTCCTCCCTTTCCCCTTCCTGACATTTTCTCTCTCTCTCTCTAAACTTTCTCTCTCTCTCTCTAAACTTTCTCTCTCTACGATTCAGAACCCTTCTTCCCAAGCACTTTGGCGTTTTGGCGGGGGTTTTAAATATTGTACTGACGATTGGAGGGAAGAAATGGGAACCGTTGGATCTACAGTCTTATCGACGTTCGCCTGCTCGTGCCGTGTGAGGTGGTTGAAATCGATACAGGCCGTTGGATTGGAAGCTATCGACGGTACAGATGTCCCTGTGCTTTCTCTCTCTCGGTCTCGGTAAAGCCGGTGTGTTTCCTTTGAGGATGAATTTGTGTTATTTACTCGAACAAATTGAGGACAAATGCTTTTGCGTTTCCATATGAGCCAACAAAAATTGAGCCCTCAATGAAGTAAAAAAGCGTAGAATGAGACCATTTAGTATAGAAGATGATCGATCATTTATGTTTGGTTTAAAGTGGTCCCAATTAATTTTAATCATTGGATGTGAAATTTGGTAGTTGTATTTATTCTATTCACCAAGCTCAAACTTCAAAATAAATATTGTCGGACTTTGTGACACACCCAAACTATCAATAAGTAACTGTGGCCACTTTGTATCAAAAGTAAATTGTCTCATTATATACAATCCCATAAAAAAAATAATACAAATCAAGATGTATAAGAAAATAAAAAACCAATGCGATAGTTTGGTGTGTTATTAATTAGGATGAAAATCAAGATGTATAAGAAAATAAAAAACCAACGCGATATTTTGGTGTGTTCTTAATTAGGAAGTGCCTCTTGTTGTAATTTTTAGGGAAAATTAAGTCCATGCAGTTTTATTTGACCATTTAATTGTCGTGGTCCAAAAATTTGTGATATTTCTGTAAAGATCTTTGTCTTTTAATTTTTTTTCCTTTTTTTTTTCTAAATTTGGCTTGGCTTCGATGTTTTAAACATCAGACCTCCCATTAAATTTATTTTTTAATTTTATGATATTCATAGGTCAGTTCAATTACCAAAACATCAAACACCAATTTTGTAGGGATGATCGGATGTTCCGAACATCAGATCGTCCTAAACTTTTTAAACTTTTTAGTGGGTCGCCTGTTTGAAACATCAAACCCATTAATCCTTCAAAAAATGAGGTCTAAACGTTGTACCACCGTTTTGGTAACATGGTATGTGTTGGTTGGGTTGATGTACATACGTTTCTACTAGTAACATGGTTCCCTTATAATGCACCAATTAAGATTGTATACGTACTAGAACTTGTTAACATGCACCAATATAGGTTTCACCAATCAATACAGTCTGATGTTAGAAATATCATATCAATATTAAACTTCATTTTTTGAAGATTTAAGGTTATGATGTTTCGAATATAGGACCAACTAAGTGGAGGACAGTCGCAGTTCGATGGTCTTGACACCTATGAATATCAAAAAATTAAAAATAAAAATAGATTTAATATACGGTCCGATGTTTAAAACATCAGACTGAAGCCAAACTTGAAATAATAAAAAAATCAAGGAGCAAGGACCTCTCTGGAAATAATGAATATATCAGGACCGGACCTTAATAGAAATAAAATAAAAAGAGAAAATTACATACATATCCATTATAGTTTGTGTTATTACGAAACTATCGAACAGTTTCTGTCATTACTTATCTGTCCGTTTTTTTTCATGTCATAACGAAAATTAAAAAAAAAAAAACCAATTTTACTCTTTATCGGTTGTTGAAAAACCGAATTCAATTTTAGGTCCGCTGTATATTCTCTCTCTATCGACTAATCAAATTTGTTTAAATTCAATTTTTGAACAATCGAATTCTCTCTTTATACCTTTCTTTCACCCATGCTTTACCGTCTTTTCCTTTTAAACTCTTTCCTCCTATGTTTATCCATTTTCTCGTTATGCATTATATTGGGTGGGTTTAAACTCTTTCCTATGTTTATCCTTTCTCTCTGTTCCAGTTACAAATCAATTGAAAGATGCAACCTTCGAACCGAATTCTTTTATATAGAGCGCGGTTAGGAAAGATCCAATTGTTGAACCGTCTTTGGAGAGTTTGAAGGTTTAATCTTTCAAGCACCTTGCATGCCCTACTGAGCAGCAGTGCAAAGGTTCCTCTTTGAACCTTCGGGTTCAAATGTCCAAGCTCAAACTGTACGTTATCTTTTTCAGTAAGCGATTCCAAGGTTGCACCTTCGGATTGCTTAGAGAGAAAGTATAGAGACAACGTGATCAATGTAGATCAGTCATTGTAGAGAGAGAATGGATAAACATAGTGAAGTTTAAACCCACCCAATATAAAGTATAAAGAGATAATGGATAAATATAGGGAAAAGATGGATAAAGCGTGGGTGAAATAAAGGTACACAGAGAGAATTTGGTTGATCAAAAATTGAATTTAAAAAAATTTGATTTGGGTTGTTGAACAACTGAAATTCTATTGAATTCGGTTGTTCAACAACCGAAAAAGGGTAAAATTGTTCTTTTTTTTAAATTTTCGTTATGTCATTAAAAAAATGCACATATAGATAATAACGAAAACTATTCGGTAGTTTTGTAATAACGCAAACTATAAAAGATATATGTATGTAATTTTCCCAAATAAAAATGGTCCAACGTAAATTTCCCTAATTTTTTACAATAAAAACCACATTTATTGGAGGTAAACAATTTTCTTGCCAAATGTTTATACAATAATGCACCTTATACTATTAAAGCAAGGTGCACTTCTAAAATCGTCCAGAGAGTGTTCCGACATTGGAGAACCTCAAATTGATCATCTTGACCTCAAAATATGTGGATATGAAGTTAAAAAAAGAAAGTCAAATTCTAAAAATGGTGCATCCTATTCTCAAGATTTTCATACCAACAATGGTGCATTCAATGGAGGTCTTTTTGGGAATCATATTAACAAGTGTTGCGTTAATTGCCTTATTAATCCTCCCTATATGGAAAATTCTTCAGTAATTATAAAAATATCATGTTTTAGGCATCCTAAAAAGCGCCGGAAGAAGCACAAAGGAAATTCATCCATTCTGCCCAGGGGCATTATCTTACGTTAGGCTATTTAATCCCTTTAATAACATTCATTAGTTTCCGAACATTTGTAATAGCATGAAAAAACTTTGTATTTCATTTAACTATTTTTAAGATGGATCTTTGGCGCTAATATATTTCTTCCATTTAGAGGCATTCACACAATAAAGCTTGGATATTCATCCTCTGGCCTACTTGATCTTTGCTTTAGATCCTATTCAGTGTGATCAATTTCTAGATACCCAGCCATCAAACTTGCAATTTTATGCTTGATATTAGACATTGTGATCTTTTTCCTATCAATTACCTTTTGCTCAATTGTCTGTAACTTCTTTGATACTAGCCTGCCCACCCATTTGACCACTTGTTTCACCATCTCATTAAAATCATTTTCATCCAGCCACCAAAACGCAAATCTGAAAGGGGATTGTCCACACTGAAATTCTCCTGATTCCAAAATATTCGCAACATGATCCAAAGACAATTTAGCAAGGGCTTCAGAAAATGCATCAGGATACAATGCCTCTTTAGAATTTGTGAATAAGAATCAGTCTGATTTAGCTATATTCAGATTATTAGAATTGTAGTTCAACAATGAAAAGTGTGCCCTGAAGATCTGAATATCCAATTCATTAGAAATTATAAACTCAGAAAAGGCCTCCATATATAATCTAATTCTACAAGAGATTATTGGATTCCTTTAGCCACCTTATAACATTGAAATCCCCAACTAAACACCATGATATAGTAGACTCATTTGTTCAATTGCAACCAAAATTCGCCCCTACAGGAAGGCATTTGGACCATGAACAGTATAAAACAACCACTTACATCCTTCTACAGGACCTTCAAATACCATAGGCAAAACTTGACCCCTTAATCACACTAAGGTTCCAGACCACCCGGAAACTACATGACAAGAGATCTTACCAAAAAAAACTGCTGGGGCACCTGCCCCATACAGGTTGTACACTTTGAACATCTGGGCCCGGCAGCTTGGTTTTCTACAATGCCAATAAATTTGGTCTTTCTTTACTGACTTAACAGAAAACCTCATTGGCTTTCTAGGCCTGGCTTGGCTTGGCCTGGCCACTAGGCTAGATTTCAAGCCCAGATCCGGACCTCGAGCCAAATTTAATAGGCTGAGGCCATGTTGTTCCAGGCAGGACCATCCGGCCCATTTTCACCTCTGTCTGGTTGTGGTCATTTGAACAAAAGGAGAAAGTATTTCTTTGAAAAGAATAACTGACTTTTGAGCAATGTGGTTATGGTACTGCACATTATGCTCATGTTTAGTGAATTGTTTGGCTTGATTTTTGGTAAAAACATGAGTCATTGGGATTGTTTTAGTACTTGTTTGGATATTGGGACTGGAGCCAAGCAGAATCATCTAATTTGGGTGTATGACTATTTCTTTGACTATTGGATTCACTGTCACTTATTGCATGATTATTGCCCTATTTAGCTAGAGAAGTGAATATTGTCTTTCACTTAAGCTTGACTCAGATGTAGTGGTAGCAATCGGGTCGAGAACCCGACCTAGGTCCAACCAAATACAAGACCCGACAAATCGGTTTTGGTTCATTTGAGTAACATGACCATTAAACATCACAATATTATTAATTATAACATGTATTTATTTAATAAAATATTTAAATTATTATTATTCCAATAATAATTATTTTGAATAATAGTAATAGTAAACATAAATATTTTTACCATAATTATAATAATTATATAATAACATAAAATTGTTTTATTACTATAAATCTAAGATTACAATATTAATAAAAAATTTATATTTTACTATTAATTATAATATGGTATTAATATATTGAGATAATAATACAATATTATAATAAAAGGGATTGTAGACAATGAGATCATTACTTTTTATACAATGAGATTACAATTACTTATAACCATCTGATGTGAAATCTTATAGCTTGGATGTGTCGTAAAGTTCGAGAAAATTTATTTTGAACATTGAGCTTGGTCAATGCAATGAATGTAGCACCCAATTTCACATCCAATGGGTGAGATTAATTTTGACAATCTTGTACCAAAGATAAATGGTCGCATCGTATACTTTCCATGATAAAAATACAATGATATTATATGCTACTACTGCGAATGCGATAGGCTTGATTGATGAGACTAGAGATTGCCTCAATGCAAAGTTAGAATTTCGGGGGGATGTTATAGAATCTATAGGTTTTAGAATTGATCCAATGCAACGATTGTATCATAGTATAATGCAACGATACTTCTAGAAAACTATGTTTGTAGTATTTGTACGACCCTAAATTTTGCACACACACTCTCTTCAACTCAATAATCAATCCCCCCAAAAAAAAAGTTAAATTTGAACTCAAGATATGGTCAAAATGAGTCCCCTCCAAAAATGAATCTAGACCATTCATTTTGTGAATTTCAAAATCTTAGCCTTTATAAACTCAAAATCATTGTTTCCTTTTTTAATATTGTTCATCTAATGATAATAAAGCCATCCAAAAAAATTGGAAATGAAAAAATTCTTCCAAGGCCTAGATCTAAGCATCTCACTAAAATGGACAGCCTATGTTAATTGGGCTAAAAACTTATTTTTTTTGTTGTGTTTTCAATTTTTTATTTTTTTGTGATTGTTCATTGGAATGAAAAGAGTGTATATTTCAAAATTTGGATCAAACAAATGGCCATAAGATGGTTTTTTAAGGTTATTGTATCATATCACTAAACAACGGTTGCATGAAATCATTGCCCAAAGAATTAGCCCAACTAAGACAACATATGAAATGCAACTTTATTAATAATTTGAGTAGAAACGAGGAAGTAGTTAATACTGATGACTACAAAGTACTTAAAAAATATTATTTTTGATATACTGGGAATGGAGAGATTAAAGAAGATATTGTGCATAGAATTATAGTTGAGTGGACGAAGTGGAGATGTGTTTCTAGAATTTCACGTAATCATTGCATACTAATGAAACTGAAGGGGAAGTTATATAAGACGACTGTAAAACCAACCATGCTTTATGGGGCAGAATGTTGGGCTGTCAAGAAACAATATACAAATAGAATTAGTATAGTTGAGATGATGATGTTGAAATGGATAAATGACAAGAGAAAAAAGGATAGAATTCAAAATGAATGCCTATGAGGGAACTTAGTAGTGACTCTAATAGGCGAAAACATGAGGGAAAGTAAGCTCGAATTGGTTGGTCATGTGTCGTCAACCTAGACTAATATTGCTTAGGAGGGGCAATTTGGTTAACTTAGAAGGATTTAAAATTACAATGGGAAGACTCAAAAGGACATTTACGAAAGTATAGTGATAACAGATATAGTGACTTATAGTCTGATTGAGGGTACGGCCCTTGATAGAGTAGAGTGGCAGGACAAGATTCATATACCCGATCCCAAATAGTTAGAACAAGGCTCGGATGATAATGATATTAGTATAATATTATTACATAATAATATTGTACTAAAATATGAGAGCGTTAATATTAATCATACTGATGATATTTCATATAAATATTTAATTAATTTTATTACAATAATAATAATAGTAACTTACAATCATGGTATTATTATAATAACATATTATAATAATATTATTAATTATGTTAATGATATTTTATAATAAATATTTAAAATAGTTATATTAGATATTAAATACGAATATTATAAAGATTAAATATGAATATTATAACTATAGAATAATATTATTATTGTGAAAAGTGAGAAGACAAGGGAAAAAAAGGCCCGCCCCAATGCAAAAGCTAGCCTTTCAAAAGCCTGTATTTGCTCATTCCAATTTTTTTTTTCGAAACGAGCAAATATTGGATATAAACCGTTTTGAGGATGTGGATATCCATGATATCTAAAAAAAACAGCCAAACAACCTTAGACATCGAAACCTAGATTTACAAACGAAGAATTGGGATATTCTTCCAACGACTTATTGTTCATCTCAGCGAGTTCGGATCTCTCAACGCTGGGATCGGTTCGAGCCCAATCAACCAACTTGAGTCCAAGAAAAATTAGTAAGCTAGCTCATCAGTGTTTTTTTTTTTTCTTTACTTTTTGGGGTGAATAGTAAGCTCACTAGGTGACTAAGTGACGAAATGATCCATCCAAAATTTTCAAATAAGTAAGATAAATTCAACCCAACAATTCAAAAATTAAAATTTCCTTTGGCGGGAGAGAGAAGCCAATAATCCTAAAATTCGAGGGATATGACCTTGCAACCCCGGGAAAAAAAAAGCCAAAAGATATTCCACTCCCTTGGGAGTTTACTATCCATATATGATACACTCTCTCATATAAAACCCCACCTAGGATTAGTTTTAGGACTCCAAAGTTCCTAGGATTAGTTTTAGGACTCCAAAGTTCCTAGTTAGTTTTAGGACTCCAAAGTTCGGGTATATAACATCTTTAATACATAGATTAACCTCAATTAAAAAATTTCCTAATTGCACTCTCTAAGCACCTGAAAAATAATATTGTCTCAATATTAAAAAGAAACCATCCAATTTTAAGAAGTGAGATCTAAGTGGTAGAATTTTTTTTTTGTTTTTTTGTTTTTTAAGGATAATCATCTAGTGGTTACCAAAATTTCAACATTGAAAAAAATGCTTCCAAGTAAGACATCTGACCGAGGGAGTTAGAAGTAAATTATACTCCCGAGAAAATATAGTATACGTGCTTTAAAAATAAAAATAAAAATAAAAAAGTTAGGATTGCGACCCGAAACTAGAAAATCCTAGTGGCACCGACTCCTTATCTTTTTTCAGAACTCAAAGAGATATATGTCGCTACCCAAAGAAAGCATTTCAATTATTATTTTTTTTGACAAAATGAATCTTTAGATGATATTAAAAGAAAGCATTTCATTTTCATACGAAACGTTTCATTCGTGTGGGTAGGGCCCAATACATTTTATTATGTGCTAGAGAGATTTACCAAACACTTGAAAATATATAAAAAAGAAAAAAAAACATCATAGGATCACGTGAGTCATAATCGTTGACCTAACCAGTAGTATTAAAAAGCCTTATATCATTTATATGGAATTACTACATCATAAAGCATGGATACATGAAGTCTCGCAAAACTTGAGCGAAGTTGTCATATTTATATTGAATTTGCAAAGGTTCGTCGTAATCATCATCCTTACAGTTTTTTTTCAATTTTCAATTATTAGAGGTCGGCCACACAAATCTTTGTCCATTATTCTGCTTTAGATTCATCAGTCCAATTGTACGTCAACGAAAGTTACAAACATTAATCGATGTCGATAGTGGTGGACATCAGCATTTAAGTGAATTTTGTATACAAACCCTTAACCTTCCATATACAGTTTCTCAATGAAAAAAAACAAAAAAAAAATCCGAAAAAGTCTTAGCATTTCCATACAATACAATTGCTTGTGAATTATAGGAATGTCATCTGTTAGAATAGAAATGGAAGGTTATAAGCATGAGATAGTTACTCTAACCGCGAGAGAAAAAGACTGATGAAATTATCAAAGTATTTGGTTGGGTACGGCACATTGTGGTAATTCATTGCATCAAATGAGAGGAACAAGGGTGTGAGTAAGCTTTGTTTCGAAGACACATCTCGAAACAAAGCTGGTATTTTATGTGTGAAAACAAATCAGATATGTGGGAGTTATTTGACTTTTCTCTCTTTTGGGTTATTGGATTGCATCTAGTCCAATGGTTGTGATGTTGTAAGAACTTTCCTCTTTTAAAATGATTAAAACTCTTTTATTTAGAAAGAGAAAGAGTGAGAAAAAGATAGAGATATTGGGGTACAATTGGGTTTTATCTTGAGGGTATAGTATGCTCTGTTTTAGAGAGAGACAGTGAGCAAAAGGCTTGAACTCCATTGTGGGTTTGTTATGTGCCCTGTTTTAGTGAGAAAATGTGTCAAAGATAACTTATTTTTTAGCGTTTTTGGTACCTTGTTTTTTGACCATGTTTAGAGTGAGAAAGGGTTGCTGGAAATTGATCTTTTGATTTCAATTTCACCTTATAATCTTCCCAAATCAGTAAGTAAAGTCTTGCATCATTCTCCCTAGGATATAAGTTCTGATTTATTACCGAACCACGTTAAATTGTTGTACTCTGTGAATGAATGTTGCTCGATTTTTCGTTCCATGTTATTGCTTTGATATTGTGTAATTTTCATTACATTGTTAGATTGATATGAATGCACAATAGTTGTGAATGTTATAAACCCTTGTTGATTTTTCACCAATCGATCTAACAACTGGTATCAGAGGTAGGGTTTGTTCTTCATTGTGTTTGTGAAGAGATATTTTTTGCTATCGTGGTTACTTGCTGTATTTTTCCTGAAAATGGAAAGGGCAATGGCATTTGAAAAATTAAATCAAAGTAACTACCCAATATAGAAAATGATGGTGGAAGATTATTTTTGTTGAAAAAGAATTGGATCGACCACTTCGAGGTAAGGAGACCATGCCTATCGGAATTGGAGATTAGGAATAGGATGTTCTTGATCGAAAATATTTGGCAGCTATTAGCCCATGTATTTCACCATCAATTTTATTTGATGTTTGTCAATGTAAAACATTTTTAGAGCTTTGACAACCTTTAGAGCAATATTTAGAGCAACCCTCTGGAGCAAATAAAATGCATGCGATGAAAAAATTATTTCTTTTGAAAATAAAAGAAGGTGCTACAATTAGATCGCATGTGAATGAATTTAATTCAATTTCTACACAATTGAGGTATTTGAAATTGAATTTGGATGAAAAAGTTAGATCGCATGCGAGTGAATTTAATTCAATTTTTGCACAATTGAGGTATTTGATTCAATTTCTGCACAATTGAGGTATTTGAAAGTGAGTTTGGATGAAGAAGTTTTATGTTTGCTTTTGCTAAATTCACAATTGAGGTATTTGAAAGTGAGTTTGGATGAAGAAGCTTTACGTCTGCTTTTGTTGAATTCTTTGCCAACTAGTTGGGATACATTTGTTACTATTGTGACTAATACAATGGATAACAAGTTTAATTTGAAAGATGTTATAGCTTCATTGTTAAATGAAAAAACTAGAAAGACATCCACACAAATGCTTGCTAAATCAAATCAAGCATTGGTAGCAAGAGATAGAAGAAGAACATAATATAAAGACCAACAATATGGATTTAATAGGAGTAAATCTCATAGCAGAGGCAGGTCCAAATCTCAGGGCAAGAAGACTACTTGCTGGTATTGCAAGAAATCTAGTTACACAAAGAAATATTCTTATACTTTGAAGAACAAGCAAAAGGCCAAGGGCAAGGATAAACATGTCGAAGCAAGTAAAGTTTCAGATGGTGAAGATGGAGTCATTTTTAGTATTGCATACACAACATTGTCTATTACAGATACTTGAGTTTTAGACTCCAGTGCTTCATTTCATGTTTGTCCAGAAATATCATATTTTTCATCCTACATAGATGTGGATGGTGGCTTGGTTTATCTTGGTGATGATAGAGCTTGTAAAATCTTGGGCATTAGAAATGTTATTATCAAGCAATCAGACATAAAGAAGTACACATTGAGAAATGTGAGGCATGTTCCTGAGTTGACGAAACATCTCATTTCGGTCGGGTAGTTAGATAAATCTGGTTTCATAGTGACTTTTGGAAATTGGTCATGGAAGATTTCAAGAGGTTGTATGACAATGTTGAAAGGGCAAAAAGATGAGAGTCTCTACACTCTTCATGACACAACTCAAATATATATCGTTACTGCAGCTAGTAAGCAAGAGGATATGGAGATTTGATATAGTCATTTGGGTTATCTCAATGAGCATGATATGAAGGTATTACAAACTCAAAATCTTATTCCTATTTCTAGGCATTCATTTCTTGATTTTTGTGATCAGTGTGCCATGTGTAAGCAGCGTAGAGTTACTTTTAAAAGAAATGAATCTCATAGAAAAAGTAAAGCATTATAAATAATTTATTTTGATGTTTGTGGCCTTGTTAATGTTAAATCTCTTAATGGAGCTTCTTATTTTGTCACTTTTTTAGATGATTATTTTAGGAAGTGGTGGTTGTATTATTTGGCATCTAAGGGTCAAGTTTTTGAAGTTTTTCAAGGTTGAAAAAGAAACAGAGAGATCTATAAAATGCTTGCAAACTGATAGTGGAGGTGAATATTGCTTTTGATATTTTTTGTAAAGACAATGGCATTCGTAGAGTAATGATTGTTTTTGGGACACCACAACAAAATGGTGTCATTGAGAGGATAAATATGGCCATCATTGAAAGAGTAAGAAGCATGCTATCACAATCCGTTTTTGGTAAGCAATTTTGGGCTGAAGCTACTAGTACAGCTTTATATTTGATCAATAGATCTCTTAGTGCAACCTTGAATGTTGAAATACTTAAAATTCTATAAAGAGGTAAAAGTGTGTCATATGAACATTTGAGAACATTTGGGTATCAAGCTTATATTCAAGTGCCAAGTGAAAGTATAGCCAAGTTGGATGCCAAGTTAAGAAGATATAATATTTTTGGGTATGGTGGTGATGATAGAGGTTATAAGATTTGAGATACTATTGCAAATAAGACAATCAGAAATCAGGATGTTCTCTTTAATGAAAATGTAATGTTTACTGAAAAAAATAAAAACTTGTTGTGAATATACAATAACGAAATCTTATTGTTTCACCTCGGCAAGTCCAAGAGAGTTAAGCTCAAGCTCAATATAGTTTTGATGGAGGTGATGCTAGTTGTGAGGATGACACTGGATTAATTCAAAATGAAGAATGACTACCAGTTACACTTGAGCCAGAAATGAGCAGATCCATAGGCCCTCACAAGCCTACACAATAGTATTCTCCTTCTTTATATTATGTTTTGTATACTGATAGTGGTAAACCTGAGTCTTTTCAAAAAGCTCTCTATTGCACTAATGCTGAAAGGTGGCATAAGCTAATGGAGGAAGATATTGATTCTTTACATAAGAATGATACATGGGAAGAAAGCATTGAAGAATAGGTGGGTATATGCTATGAAGTTGGAGGCAAATGGTTTTATGAGATACAAGGCTAGACTTGTGGTGAAAGATTATGGGCCAGATGTTGATTTTAATAAAAAAATTTGTTCATGTTGTTAAGCATAGCTCTATTAAAGTTATTTTATCTTTGGTTGCTACATTGAATTTTGAGTTAGAACAACTTGATATTAAAACTGCCTTCTTGCCTGGTAATATTGATGAAAAAATTTATATGTGTGAACCTGAAGGTTTTGAGAACTAAATCAATCCTAACTTGGTTTGCAAGTTGAAAAATAGATTGTATGGTTTGAAACAAGCATCTAGGTAATGGTATAAGAAATTTGACAGTTTTATGTTGGGTGAATGTTATTCTTGATGCGACTTTGATCATTGTGTGTACTTCAAGGGTTCATTATATTATTCTTTTACTGTTTTGTTGCTTTATATTGATGATATGCTTATTGCTAGCAATGATATGAGTGAAATCAAACGTTTAAAGCTTGATATGTCCTAGCATTTTGCCACCAAGGATCTTCGACCAGCCAAGATGATTTTGGGTATGGTCCTTCATGGAGATAAAAAGCAAGGTAAACTTTGGTTAAGTCAATCTAAATATATTTCTAAAGTTATTGAGCGCTTTAATATGATTGACTATAAGCCTATTTCTACGCCACTGGCTGCACATTTTAAATTGTTTAAAAATGACTCTCCAATGAATGAGATAGATAAAAGTACGATGAAGAGTGTTCTATATACGTCTGCAGTGGGTAGTTTGATGTATGCAATGATTTGTATTAAATTTGATATTTCCCATAGAGTGGGAGTTGTTTCCAGATTTATGTCTAATCCAAGTTGAGAACATTGGCAAGCAGTTAAGTGGATCCTTCGGTATTTGAAGGGGACGCGAAATGTATGCTTGTGGTTTGAAAATTCATCATTGGAAGTTGATTATGTAGATGCAGATTATGCAGGATGTCGGGATACTTGAAGGTCTACCACTAGATACATTTTCAATGTTGGTGGTGGTGCAGTCAGCTGGATGTCAAGGTTACAGGATATTGTTGACATGTCATCAACCGAAGCTGAGTATCCGACGTTGACTGAGGCAGTGAAGGAAATGATTTCGTTGAGAAGGTTACTTGGCCAGTTTGGTGTGAAACATGATAAATATGTTGTGCATTTTGATAACCAGAGTACTATTCATCTGGTTAATAATGTAGCTTATCACTTCAAGATAAAACATATATATATATATATTAGATATCATTTTATTCGGTTAGCCCTCGAGCATAGAGATATGTGGGTAGATAAGATTCACACTGAGAAGAACATTGATGATATGTTGACAAAGGTTCTCTCAACTGAAAAGAATACGATATGTAGAAGACCTTAGAGGTTGGAGGAGATGTAACATCAGGTGGATGGAGAGTGAAACATTGATGATTATTTCAGAGATTTTGTGATTTATCTTCAAGTAGGAGATTGTTATATATGTGAAAACAAATCATATGTGGGAGTTTTATTTGATTTTCTCTCGTTTATTTTGGGCAATTGGATTACATCTAATCTAATGGTTGTGTTGTTGTAGGAACTTTACTTTTTTAAAGGGATTAAAACCTTTTTGTTTAAAGAGAAAAATATTGAGAAAAAGATAGGGAGATTGAACTGTAATTGAGTTTTCTCTTAAGAGCTTAATATACTATGTTTTAAAGAGAAAGTGAGCAAAATGCTTGAATTCCATTATGGGTTTGTTGTGTGTCCTGTTTTAGTGAGAGAAAGTATCAAAGATGACCCATTTTTTAATGCTCTTGGTGCCTTATTTTTGGCCCTGTTTAAAGTGAGAAAGGGCTGTTGGAAATTGATCTACTCGATTTCACATTGTAATCTTCCCAAATCAATGAGTAAAGTCTCAC
Organism: Amborella trichopoda; assembly: GCF_000471905.2. The sequence goes on along the minus strand of NW_006498057.1, from coordinate 3,703,613 downwards.
GTCATTCTCCCGTGGATATTGGTCTCGATTTGTAATCGAACCATGTTAAATTGTTGTGCTTTCTATGAGTGCATATTGTTGCATTTTTCATTCCATATTCTTGTTTTAATATTGTGTAGTTTCCATTGCTTGTTTATATTGATATGAATGCACAATAGTTGTGAATGTTATAACTCTTACTGATTTTTCATCAATCGATCCCAACAGCTTGTGTTACGAGGGCAAAAACAAAAAGAAAATTATAAAAAAAAACATCTTTATATTTTTACAAATTCAAAAAATACCATAAATTTTTTAAAATTACATCCAACCCCGTAGTTTTTTCATAAAAAAAAAAGATTGAAAATGCCTCTCAGGCTACTATGATGCCCAAAGACTAGCATTAGGTGATTCCCCTAGGCATCACAACCCTATTAGAACCATGATACCCAAGGCTGGGTGCATTGGTGTGTATCACAAAGTTTGTGATTATTTTTTTTTTTTTTTTTTTTTAATTTTGAGCCTAGTTAATTATACTCTTACAAGCACCTAATTTGAAATATGATGGACGTGACTGTGGCCTCTTTGTATCAAATGTAAATGGTCTTTTTGTATATTTTTCCAAAGAATATATGGTGGCGAGATCGAACTCATAGGGAAATCCCACATAGTATTTTTAGGAGTCGTTAACCAGGAGAGTAAATCTCCTTGGCCATTTATCCTATTGTAAAAATGGTGATGAGGCTCACTAATTGATCATTGCCTTAGAAGATAAAAAGCATAAGAAAACCCATTGTTTTTAGATTGTGCATGGAAACCAATAAGACTTTATACTTGCAAAGTTTATGCCCTATGCATTAACAATGAAAGGAAAGCCGGTTATTCATGCAAGTGGGTGAAAATTTGTGGTTTGTATTAGCTTTTAAGTCTTCTAGGGCAATTAAGAGTATGAATCGTATTGTGAAAGGGGCTGGGTTGCGGTGGTAGCACCCTCCACACAAATTATCATATTGTTATTTTCAATTCCATTGATGTCACCCCATTAATACTTTCAAACTAATTTTTAAATTATTTTTTTAAAAAAATTAGGTGGGACCCAACTTCTATCTAAATTACCCCCAAAAAAAAAAAAAAAACGAATAGTATGAAATGTAGCAACGTTGAATTCTAAAAAGGAGGATGAATCACATTGGAATTAAATTAGAGAGATGGAACCAAAAGGAAAAATCCAAGCAAGAGTGGAATTAGTGATGGAGATGTGACCACATTGTAAAATAAAAATGATTGATTTTACGTGATGGATGACGAACAAGTCTAAATCAAATCATCGAAATAAGGCCAATTGACAAAAACCTACAAAATCAAACCAAGCATTTATCTATTTTAGAATTTGATTAGTAGGATTTGAACTTTGTCTTATGCCAAGACAAAATTAAATAAATAATGATTTTATCCCCTTGGGATGGATCGGTGGAATTGTGAATTTCAGTGGCCATGGAATTCAATGGCTTGAAAGGTTTCGTTTACCTACATCATGAAAAAGATCCGTATAGCTATATAACTTTTTTGAACGTTAAGAGTAAGCATATAATAGAACCATTTGTCTTGGTAGATGTAGGTAAGAGCACGGGCTAATTCCGGTTTGGGCCGGTTTTGGTGAACCGGCCACATATTTGAAAAAAAGATTAAAAAATTATATACAATTCCAAAAAATAAGGAATTTTATTTGTAATATCTTTTTTAATATGTTTCATTGTTTTGGCAAAGATTGGAAATTGTTTTGACCACTAATACTTATTTTTACATTTTTCCCTTTAAAAATAAAAAAATAAAAATACCCATAGGTACAAATCGATTCTTTAAAATTCATTTTTTTATTAATGTTCAACTTCATTTGGATGTGCTTTGTTTAATCATGTTTTAAATATATTTTTATATTTTTTTGTATTTTTTATTTTTTTAACACTTTTTCGACCGCCCAAGACTTGCCTGGTTAGGTAAGGTGAACCAACTAATTTACTGGTTAGAATCGAATAATCGCTTCCGATCCATATTCAAATAGCCGTTCCTGTTCGATTTTTCCTACACTGGGGATAACCCAAGCCGTTAAAATTCTCTCATTTGACCTTCTTAACAAGACTTTCAATTAGGCTACACTGTAGTGTGAGTCATTGCACTTCGCAAAACCGGGCAGGTCAACCTTTTTAGATTAGCACCTATGTATTGGGGAATTTTGGATTGTGAGTGGTCTTGTAAAACCCTATTTCAAGGCTTATATGAGAGAGCTAGAAACCGTGTATTCCTATGTTTGCACATTTTGGTCTTTATTAGTGGAATAGAGAGTTGCTGCTCCATGAATGAAATAATTGCCAAACTTCTAATTCTATCTTACTCGTTTTATTTCTCTATAATAAATTTTTCTTCCATTTTTTCATTACCCAAAATTGATTTTTATCCCTCTCATGCTAGAAAGAAACCAAGGCTGATAACAGTTGTATAAATTAATCAAGTGGAATATAACCATTGCATTTTATTATAGAAGAGCATTATATTATAGAAGGCAAGTTGTTGATGGGTCTTGAGCAATTGGTAAGAAAAAAACTATGGCATTGAATTGTATCCATATAATCATACTTGTTATTCAAGAAAACGTATGAATTGTATTGGACTCGAACCTTGTAAAATAAGTAATTACATTAACCACATTCAAAGGGAAACCAATAAGAATAGCTCTCCTACATACACATATATTAGGTTAAAATATATAGAGAGACCATTTATTTTTGTTACAAGGAGGTTATAGTCATTTGCATCTATCATATTCAAATTTGGGTGATTGTGAATGTATCATTGACTAAGTTCAAAATTCTAAAAAAATCTCAAATTTCGTGAAAGGCTGCAAGTCGTTTGTCTTAACATTTTGGGGTAATTGTGACGTCTTTGTAACAAACATAAATGGTTTCATAGTATACATCCCATATATATTAGTTTAATCATATATCAGTAATTATATAAAATGTATGCATGTCAATAAAGGACAAACCATGATTTTGTGTTTTGGGTAGGTGGACAAATCATGATTTGTGGTTGGAGTTTACCTAACATGGATAGATTGCAGTAATAAAAAATAAAAATAAAAATAAAAAAGAAAAAAAACTAAAGAAAATATCAAGAATTCTGACCTTGATAGGATAAAAAACACAAGTAAAACCAATTAGTTTATTAAATTCTTGAAACGTATGTGGGTGGCTAGGGTTTCTCTTTGCTAATTAAGTGCATGAACTCACATAGAGATGTCACTATGCTTTGGTAAATTATTCAACCATGTTTCACTTGTGTACAATATAATATAGAAGTATCTTGCTTGTGGATTGAAAATTTAATTCAGTGGCACACACATTTTGCATGAAAATAAATTGGGACATCCACTTGATGTTACTGGTATTAAAATTTTCAAGGTGACTTGCCCCTCCACTTGCATTGTCCTTTTTTCTTTGTTCTTCACTAGCCTATTTGGGTATGATATGCTTGTGCCAAAGCATATTGTGTATTTACTCCCTCGGGCAAATGACCTACTTTCGACGCCTTTTCTAACTTCAAATTTTGGGAATACCCAAGAATTACATATGACTCTTTCAAATATAATTTGGATTTTAAGTTCTTCAACACTTAGATCTCACCCAACAAAAATTGGAGGTTCATTTTTCCATCTTATACATTATTTTTTCAGGCACATAAATAATGTGATTAGAAAATTTTCTTTGAGTGTACTTAGTGACTTAGTTAAAAAAGTCACAGCCCCAAAATTTGGAAACCTGAAGAGAATCTTACATTGAGATTTATTTGAAGGAGTAAACTGACAGTATGCTCCCATGGGAAAACAATGCATTTAATACTTAAAGAAATGTGTAGAGATGGAGGAGCCATATGAAGACTTCCAGTAATTTGGTGGAGGGATTGTACCTGCTGTCTTTTACTTGAGGGTAGGTCCTAGTGACTTCCATAAGGACAAATCTTGAACCCTAGATGCAAACCGAGTGTCTCACCATTCTACCAAAGGTCATGAGAAAAAAAAAAAAAAACTTTGATGGTCCCACCCTGCATCCTACCACCCTAAAGGCTAGTAAAACTTCACAATCAAGGGCAAAAGTAAAGACTTAAAAAATATGCCATATATGATTTGTTTATTTTGTATGACTCACCTTAACCAGCAAATGTCTCTTTTATCAAAACTTGATTTCCACAAAAGGAAAAGGGCTGAGCGGTAGCACCCACATACGTACTTACATGCTGTAGTTTTCAATCCTGCTCATGTTTATTAAAAAAAGCTAACTCCCTGATCTAAATGAAAAGGGTAGGGGCATATCTTCCCCATTGAATTACCCAAAAAAAAAAAAGATCTCCAAGTGTACCCAAAAAAAAAAAGATCTCCAAGTGATTGTAAAGGAGAGGGTTTTGGTGTTTTGGCCGCATCAATTCAAATGTGCCCTCCTCCAAAATCCATCTTAAATATAGACCTTGGACTAAAAAAAAGTTTGCAAATTGATATTCTTACGACAAGATCATGAATTTTTAATGAAAATATTGAACCTTAAGAACAGACTATTTTGAACATTAGTTTTGGCCCTCTCATTAATGTCTAATAAACATTTATACTCTTTTTTAGTAGCAAAATCATGGATCTAAAATGGAAATACGACTTGAGATGTGTTAAAGATCTTAAATCTATATTGAAATTGATTTTTGGAATGGGACCTCATTTGAGTAAGGCATTGTTTAAACTTTTCCCAATATATAAAAATGTCATCAATTTTCCCCATAATAGATAAATGAATGCATGCCCTCCCACACAAAATTGTATTATGCGATTATATAAATCAAGTTGACCAATGTGTTACAGAAAATAATTATATTTGAGGCATATCGCAATCGACACCCTAATTTGTGTATTAGAAAGTCCAAATAGAGCATTACCAAGTCATATTTAATCAAGGGTAAGCTCTTTATGCTTCCTCTACAACATATAAGTTCTATCCTCCCTTTTATGCAACCGTTCATTTTTAATGGAGGGCTAAAATTGTCCCAATCACAATGTCATATCTCTACACTATTTTATTTTTAATTTTTTTCTATAAACTATTTTGACACCAAATTTTGGATGTCCATTCTTTTATTAAACTTGCACTAGCGAAAAATATACAAAAAGCGTTTTCAATAAAATAAAATGACTAAAATACCCCTAATTTTAAGGGATATTTTGGTCATTATACTTTATCAAAAAATTATTTTAAATATTTTTTATAGGTGCACCCCAATGAGAAGATGGCACATACCAAATTTCATATTCATACAATTTGTATAAAAAAACTAAAAATAAAATACTTTGAGACGTCGGATCTAAGATCAAATGGTGAGTGACACTCTTGATCAAAATTGGACAGCTGGATGGTAAGGGAAGGATAGAACTTCTATGTTGTAGAGGAAGCATAGAAACCTTTCTCATGTAGGAGTATTTGAGATCAAAATTGAACGGTTGGGGGAGGATAGAACAATTATTGTTTGGAGATAGACTTGCTACTTTTGTATCTGCCATCCACTACCTGAGCTGCCAAATATTTTTTATCTCAAATGATTTTATGCTTTCATGCGAGCATGCTGATAATTTACTCCTTCAGCTAAAATCCCATATAGGAGTATTTTTGGAACCCCAAATTTTGAGGATGCATCTCTTTCAACCCTGGCAAGCAACTTCAAGAAAATAAATTTTGGAGTTTGAGAGCTTGAAAAAGGTAGTAAAAGCTGAAAAAATAATGTCCTAAAATTGAACGTAGACCGCCCCATTTTTAACCAACGAGAACTAAATGACAAGGAGCTGAAAATCCAATTTCTCTTTTCAAATAATCATTTGATAATTCTTAAGGGAATCCAAAATTTCTCCTAACTTTTTTACTTGACATATTAAGTGGATAGTATGCTCTCGTGGGAGCATAATATAGTGCTAATTAGTTATTGGAGAATCTTGCCATGTTGTTTAGGATATTAAAACTAGAGGGGTCCTAAAAAGTAGCCCTAGGGTTTTCGTTGAGGGAGTAAATTGATAGTATGCTCCTGTAGGAGTATGAAATCTTTTAACTTAGGGAGCATTATTGGCATGCATGAGCATAATAACACCTACTCCCTTGGTCAGAAGGCCTGTTTGGGAGGAATTTTCATTTAGTAACAGCTAGATGATCATTTTCTAGAAAAAAAGAAGTTTGAATTTTTTGTTTTCTCGGATTTAAATCTCACCCCCCAAGAATTACGCGGTCTTTGTTAAATCTTGGGACATTATTTTTTTTTCAAGCTCATAAAGCTCGATTCTGATTTTATTTATTTATTTATTTTTTATCGAGGTTAGTCTATGGGTTGAAGAGCTTACATGCCTAAAATTTATGGTCTTAAAAGTACTCTTAGATTGGGCTTTATGGAAGGGAGCAAATAGATAATATACTCACGAAATGAATGCACGGGATGTGTGTTTCAAAGCATTAGATTTGTTTCAAATAGAAATATAAACATCGAATGAACAAACAAATACTGCAATTCTTCAAAGGTAATAAGGTAAAAAAAAAAATGTAAGAACCGAATTCCACAATGCAAAGGAAAAAGAAGTATCAATCAAACAGTCATAAAACAATATAACAATGCAACCACATGAGAACATAACTCATAGTGCTCTTGATATCATGTCTACCTATTTGGTTTTTAATTGCGCGTGCCGACCCTTGCATACGGTAGTAGAGGTAATTTTTCTGTCATTGTGATTCTCTACTACTATCTAGAATGGGTTTAAAATTACATCTAATATTCCTTAGTGCAAAATAAGAGTAATGCAAATAACATGTATTTTACGAGCAATATCTTCGGAGTAGGGTTTCTATCATTACCATGGTGCTACAGCAAAACCCTCTATGGGCAATATAATGAAGGGTTATATTAAGGGGCTCACACTATCGAGTATTTTATAATTGTACACAACAAAATTTGGATACATATATACTTTCTTTTGTACATGGACATTTTTTTAGTACGGGTATTTTTGGTCATTAAGAGGGGTGTGGCATCATCCACATATGAGCGATGTCATACCCAGTGTTGGCAAAATCAAACCGAAACCGTTAACCGGACATGGGGCCAGAAGCGGTTTAATCGACCTAACCCATAAACTGGCCGATTCAACCATTCTAACCGAGCAAGTCCCAGGTGGCCAAAAAATTATTGAAGAAAATAAAAAAGATGCAAAAAAAATCTACTAACATATGAAAAACATATAAATAATGATTAAAACAAAATGTATTCAAATAAAGTTGAAAATTAATGAAAAAATGGAATTTAAAAGTGAGTATTAATGACCAATTTTTTTTTTAATATTTACCATAATGTAAAAAATATTAAAAAATGTATTAACAATTAAATTCCTTATTTTTGGGATTTTATATGTATTTTTTTGAATTTTTATTTTTAAAATACCGGCCGGTCACCATTCCGATCTAACCCAGTGGTTATTGGTTAGATCGTCCGATCTTTCTAACAATGGTCATACCCGATGTGGATGTCACACATCTCCAAACGACCAAAAATACCCTTATTAAAACATATTGTATTAAGAAACAATGATATATAAGAGTCCAAAATTTGTTTAGAATAATAATATAATACCTTATAGTGTGAGCACCATAACATAACTCTATTATTAAAGAGTATTTTATAACTATAAATTTAGGATTGGGTTCTCTTACATCGTCACTAAAATAATATATTATAAAAAGTGCTTCCGAACACTTATAGACATTAATCAAAGTAAGACGCACCTCCAAACCATATTGAAAGAACCAATGTTGGCGGTACAAACGTTGTCATGGCTTGAAAATCTTCTTCAACGCCAAATTATGAAATTTAAGGCTAAAAAATGGTGCAAAACGAATAGTTCTATTGATACTTGAAAATTGGCAGTCTAATTATTATATTAAAATGCATTATTTTTAGGTTTTTGTTTTTCAATATCAATATATCTCAATGTCGAGATGATGAATTGGAGGTTTTCTTATCTTTGGGCTTGTTGGATTTCCTGATATCTAAAAATCACTCGGATAAGAAAATCTCATATTATGTGGGATTATGATTAATATTGATAAGTTTCTTAAAAGCAATAGAAATAAAAAAAGATTAAGACACGTGGTTATATCTATTGGTTTGTTATATATATATATATTTAATTTTAATTCATAACCTTAAAAATACGAGATGAAAGAGGAAAGAATGTGTGTGCCCTATTTGGGTCACTAGAAAGGTGGCTTCCAAGAGAGAGACATATGGGCTTCTTGTGCATGAGCGGCACTGTGTCTCTTTAGAGCAATGGTTTAAAAAACGGATCGGTGACCCGAATCGGGCTTCCAAAAAACCTATCCGGATCGGCAAATCGGCGATCCGGATCAGGAATCGGGTGAATCGGTCAGAGTAAAGCTTAAAAAAAATCCGAAAAAATTATTAAAATTCATTATAAATATTGTTTTTTAGGAATTCCATAAGAAATGAGGGTACTCCATTAAGAATTTCCATGTTTTTGAATGAATATGCGAATATTGATATGTTCTTTCCCTGCATGAACCACCATTCAGCATTTAATTTACATCACACAAAAGGATAAACATATAATTATCATGGAATAAGTATATCAACATACATGGACTATAATAAAGCATAAAATTAGTAACATATGATCTAAAAATAAAATGATAGACGACGTTATTGTTCTTCTTGGTCACGCTGGTGCCATTGATTGAATTCGTTTAACAATTCATTGATTCGATCTAAAAAAGAATCATCGATATTAGCAGGCGTCTGACTATTCCCAAATCCCTGAGTGTTAGTATTTTGTTGTGTTCCCAATCTAAAATCCCCGAAGATTGTCCATCCTTTATGCTCACCTGCACTGTCGTGCTCATCCCTACACTGTTGCTGTTGGGACTCGATAGGTGAATAATATGGCTAGGATATGGTGGCCTCAGAATCATCATCTCTCTTATTTTCTCTTTTAATAATATGAATTAAAAAAAACAATAACAAATTTTCAAAAAAATCGATCATGGATTAAAAAAAAAAATCACAAATTTTCAAAAAATTCTATCATGGATTATAAAAAAAATTCGATCATGGATTAAAAATAAAAAAATCACAAATTTTCAAAAAATTCTATCATGAATTACAAAAAAAAATTCGATCATGGATTAAAAAAAAAAAATCACAAATTTTCAAAAAATTCAATCATGGATTACAAAAGATTCGATCATGGATTACATAAAATTCGATCATGGATTACATAAATT
>NW_006498057.1:3672596-3692668 GCF_000471905.2 Amborella trichopoda | reverse complement strand
AAACATTCGATCATGGATTACAAAAAATTCTATCATGGGTTACAAAAAAAAAAAAAACAAAAAATTCGATCATTGATTACAAGAAAAAAAAACAAACATTTCGATCATGGATTACAAAAAATTCGATCATGGATTACAAAAAATTCTATCATGGGTTACAAAAAAAAAAAAACAAAAAATTTAATCATGGATTACAAAAAAATCGATCAAGTATTACAAAAAAATCCATCATGGATTACAACAAAAATCTATCATGGATTACAACAAAAATCTATCATGGATTACAACAAAAATCTATCATGGATTACAACAAAAATCTATCATGGATTACAACAAACAAAAAAAAAAAAATCCGTACGGGACGCGCCGATTCACTGTACGGACTCGCGCGATTTCGTACAGTGAATCGGCGAGTCACTGTACAGAATCGTCCGGTTCTCTCTAAAACCGGACGATTCTCGTTTTTTTTGCCGATTCGATCCGTCCATGGCGATTCCCGAGTCGAACAGGGCGAGTCCGGTTCCGACTCGGCGTTTTTTTAAACACTGCTTTAGAGAGAAGATTACTTTCGATGGGGAGAAACATTACTATGGTGCCTCTTGTAGATTGAGAGGCTAGTTTCTTGCAGAGAAGTAGCTTCCATGGAGATATTGGGTAGTCTTTTTAGTGAAAAAGCCTTGGTTGCTCTCAAAGTTCTTGTTCAGGATAATGGTTTAGCTGTGAAATAGAGATGAGCATCTTCCTGGACAGTGGTTTAGCTATGGAATAGAGATAAGAGATCTGTAGGTGATATTATTCGAGAGAGCAGGTCTAAAATGGTTTGCTCGACTGGATTTGTCGAAGGTTAAATATGTAACCTTGTGTCTCAAAATTTGTCATGTAACTTTTATTGGTATAGTAGATTTCAGTTTGCCATGATCGTGGATATAGCACTTTTGGGATGAACCGCATAAATATTTATGCTCTTGTGGTTTGTGTGTTTAAGCTCTATTTCTCGTACTATGACTTCTAGTTTCGCCTATTTTGTTTCTAACTAGATAAATACACGTTCTCAGAGGGATCCAACTTTTGAAATTCCTATTTTTGTATATAAGAGGGTTCTTAAATCCCAACAAGGCTAACCTTTACTAGTGGGTTTTAGAGATACACCTTAATTTTATAGTGCAAGTTTGAGTGTTTGACCGATACAATTATGTTGTTAGAAACCCTATGATGACCTGAAAATCTATTTTCACCTTAATTATGAAATTTAAAATTAAAAAAATAATACAAATTAAGCTTATCTGTAAGACTTAATTTTTTTGCAAATAGAATAGTCTAGAAAATGCCTTACAAGATGGATTAATTTTAAGACTTGAAATCTTTTTTATTTTCATATCCATACACCTCGAGATCGAGATGAAAGGGCTTTTCATTAATGGAACAACCTGTTTTTGGTGGATTTTTTAGTAGCACCTTACTTTTATAGGATAATGTTGATTCCTTAAATAACTTTTGGGAAATTATCACCTGTATTCTTTTTTTTATAGTATGTAACAATGTCAACCTGCATTTTGAATTTTACATTCAGTCTTTTTTTCTCAACTTTTTGAAGGTTTTTCAACTTCGAAACTATAGTTTCAGGTGAGTTTTAGGACGGCTGTACTTTTCTCCATCTTTTCCTTAAAACCAAAGACTCATTTCCAGTGACTTTCTGTTGATGAGTATGAAGAGCTTACGTGGATGGTTGAAAATGAGGAGTAGCATTACGTGAAAATAAGCCAGTGTAACGGTGATGGCCCCTAGTCATCACGTTATTTTATAACACACCAGGGTATAAAACATCAGCTACATGTGCGAATATAATGAGATTTTCATTCAGAACAATATGTTACATGATGATATGTTTGGTGCAGTATTGGACCTGATCTTTTTAAATTAAAAAAAAAAAACAAGGGAAAATTTAAGATACCTTCAACTTGGGCTTTTTAGCCAATTTCACTCCGATTAATTTTTTTTTTGTAACTTTTACCCCAAATCATAATTTACTAACAAATACCCCTATGCAAAGAGTTGTTTTCTTAGACGAAAATACCCTTTTTTATATTTTTTTTGGTCAAATATTGACATGGACTGCCAGGCTGGGGCTGCAAACCATAGTATTGTGAAAACCATTCGCCGAACCACCTTTTACAAAGTGCCGGACCGAAGGTAATCTAGAACCCATAAACAAACTGTCGGACCCCCTATGCCGGACCGCATAAACAAACTGCCAGACGCCCTATGCCAGACCGGCTTTACAAGTTGTTGGACCAAAGACAAAACCTGCCGACCGCTATTAACTATTGCTAGACTGCTATTAACTATCGTGGGTAGGAAAGGCGAGAGAGGCGTTTTAACTTAGGAGAGGGTATTTTGGTTTTTTTTTACATGGGGGTATTTGCTAGAAAATATATTTTGGGGTAAAAATTGCGAAAAAAAGGTTGTTGGGAAGAAGTTGTCTGGGCGTATGTGCAATTGGCCCAAAACAAAAAAAAAAAATTATCCTTTTTGAAAAGGAAAACGTTTGTATAAGGTTGCAACTTTAGACCATTGAGGAAAGGTGCATCCAAAAAATCCTATAGTGAAGAATGTTTCCACATAGGAGAAACCTCCAACCGATCATCTCGACTTTGAGATGAATGGACAGGAACAAAAAACAGAATTCTAAGTTAAAAAAATAGTACATATTGTAAAAAGTTATCTAGGCCGTCTGTTTTCAAAAATTTAAAGTGTTTATTGAGCTGCTCGATATGTACCAGTTTTAAAATTTTTAAATTTCTAACTGAAGATAAAAAAAGATTTTGACGCCATTAGAAGATTTTCGACGCTGAAACAACATTTCTAAATAAATTTTGTAGGTGCACCTGACTTCTGCAATATAAGGAGGCAACCTCATATAACCTCACCCTTTTGAAAATGTGACCGCCATTAGTTTTTTTACAAAGTAAGTTTTTAAAGAATAAAATTTCACAATAATATTTTCCCATTTCCGTTTTAACGTACCATTATGTAAAGGTTTATATAATAACGGACGTTGCCTTTTATAATAGTGATTCCCGCTTCTTTTCCTGTTGAACTCAATGTGGACTACATAATGTACACTGTGTACGTAACGCTTACAGTATGGGTCCCACTCAACATTTTGTAAATGTCGAGGTTCTCTTTGGCATTTATAGAAAAGACAAACAGCACTTTATTTCTCTAGGCGGAACGGGAAGGATTCAAAATTCTCCCGGCTTGCAGGAGGGGAGACCAAGCTCTCCTCCTCTTTCTCTCTCTAAAACCAGGCTACTTCAAAAATGAAAACCCTTGGATTTATTCAATGATTGAAGCCCTAACTTCCAAGTGGCAAACCAGTAGACAGGGCATGGCCATGACAACCTTCCTTTCGTCACTTACCGGATTTTTCAAGCTTCCTTTTACCGGATTTCGCAAACTTCCTTTTCCTATCTCTATCAGTCTCTGTCAAGCTTCATCACCATACCTCTGGCTGTGGAGCTACTCTGCACCGGGTCCTTTAAGAATGGATCTCCCTTCACCTGGTTCCTCCTGCCCTGATTTTCTATTTTGTTTCTTCATCTTACCTCTAAATGGATGGAGGGGTTCCCTCTGTTTAAGTGGGATTGGTTGACTATGAATTTTTTTGTGCCGTAAAGTTTTTTGCATGAATTTGATTTTTGAAAGAATCAGTGTTCTATGTGCATTATGAGAGGATTCTCTTGGAATATTTTTGCCTCTTAGGGTTTTGATATTCTTGGATTTTCTGAGCCCTGGTTTTTTCTCAGGTCTATTTAAAAGTTATGAAATTCTGATCTTTTGGTAGCAGAGTCTTGATAAGTTGAATTTCTAAGCTTCTTTCTTGTTTTCTTCTTTGTTGCTTAGATGTGCCCTATAATGTGTTGATCTACAAGAAATACCACTATTCGGAATTCGGGACGTTGTTTTGCCTCGTTCTTTTCATGCAATGCTGGTGTTTTGGCAGTAGAAACTTGGTCTTTTGAATGTTGAAACTCCTGCTGGCTTTTCTCTGAAGAATTCTGCAAAAAATTGATGCATTTTTGTGGATTATGTTGAATTTCTTCTTCTTTCCCTTTAATCTGCATTATAACTTTTATTCCTAGATGATTAGAGCGGTTTCCTGAAACTTTGAGCTAATGGTCCTTTTCACAAGTATCTGTCCATGTTTCTTCTTTGTTTGCTTGTAGACTTTGTGTCAACTTTTCTTTTTAACCCCTAGAGCTGCACATTGAAGTTTAAGGAGTTTCTTTTTGTGCACTCAGTTTTCCTATGTTTATCTCTTCAAGTCCAGATTTGCGGTCTTGTTTGCTTTGCACTTCCAAGTGTCTACTAGTGTATGTTCTATAATCTTGTGCATTGAGCATCTCCATAATGGGAACTTTGAATCTATATTCTTTGGAGCTAATTCTGTTACAGTTTTGGAGATTCTTAAGATTACAAAATTCTGGTTACTTGTAAAGTTCTAAAATCTTGATTATCCAACTGAATTTTTGAGTCTCTCATTAGGTTTGCCCAATTCTCCGTCTAAGCCCATTTTGAGCCTTATATTTCATTTTTGTGATTATACATGATGAAATTAGATACCCAGCATCGTTGTATCTCAGTTCCCACCCAAATTTGTAAATATCAATCCGGAAGCAATAATTTTTTAGATTCATTTACATTGTTGTGAATGTGATTCCCCAATCATGAGAAAGATTTTCTCCACTCTCTAATCAAAATCAACAAAATTGGCTGCCCTCAATCCGATTTGTTCTTTTAAAACTGAATAAGTTTTTATCTGCATCCTGAAACCCTGGACCACCATGGAGATTGATCCTGATGCACCTGAATGGCTGAATCTCAATGGTCTTAACTCACCCTCAGAACCAATCGAATGGATTTTAGACAAACAGGCGATCATGGATAGGCACCAAACATGTGTGCCCCCAATGAACAGTCCTCTTTCAAGCCCTGAAAATTTTTTTAATGTCTATTCTGTAAGTAGTGAAAGAGACAATGAGACCAGTACCATCCAAGCCAACATGTCACGGGTCATGGACTGCTCTTCTCATGAAGTTGGGCACATGATCAACAATGCATCAACTGATAGCTTGAGGAGAGTGGCGTTAGAGTGGTACGAGAACTTTAAGAGGAATGGGCTTGCTAAAGAAGCAGAGAAAGCGTTAAGGGAGCAGTTTGAAGGTGAAGAACTGGATGGAGAGGGAGGAGATCAAGGGGGTATATTGAGTGAAGGAGGAGCACATCTCGTTGGGATGAAGTATGTGTTGAAAGATGGTTTTGTTAGCTATCTTCATGAAGTTGCTCAGATAACGTCGATACCTCAACAGGTATTGTTATTGGACTTTCTTTTGGTTTTTCTTTTGTCTATGTTCTTTACCGTTTCACTTTTTTTTTTCTTAATGTTATTTTTCTTGCTTTGAAGTTCTAAACAATGTGCAGAGCCTTCATAATCTTTATTTTCTTCCTAACACCAATTGTATCCCTATAAGGTTTATTTGGTAGCTTTTCAATAATTCTTTAGAGGAATATTCTAGTTTTTTAAACCTATCAAATTTTCATGTGGTAACCACAAAATGATGTCATTCCGATATATGCAGAATCCTTGCCATGTCTGATTCGCAGTTTTGAATATTATGATTCGTGTATCTATATCTTAGTTACTTTCTCTGGAGAATCATCCAGCAAAATATATTTTCTCCTAACACTGTGCATCTCTCTTTTAAGTCCTTATTCCGTAAATATTCCACCATTGTTACCTTTGAATGACCTTCGTAGGTTATATTTAATTCTTTATGTTCCAAAATTTTTTACTGTCTGGTTGGACTGGGAGTCATTAGGACATTCTCATTATGGGGAAAGTGCTCTGACTCCCCTTTTTAACCTTGCTTGTGTTTTCTGTGCTAGATGCCTTCATTTATCTGCACCACTTGATGCACCACTTGCTTGTGTTTTCTGTGCTAGATGCCTTCATTTATCTGCACCACTTGATGCACCATGATATATATAAGTCCTTCTTTGATGTATGAATAATTCATTGTAAAAAAAGAAAAAGAAAAAGATGTTATAAACTATTGACTCCATGTTTAAATGAAAGGTCTCTGTGATGATTTCCTTCATGTAGTATTTTTTTTTTTTGAAATTGTTTGGATTGGCGGGGTGGGGTGGGGCAAGGATGAGGTTGTGGGGTGAGGTTCGGGGCTGGATAAGAAGTACTGGTCAACTAGCTGGGTGAAACAATTTTTTTTCCCCATATTTATTGTTTATGTTTGAAGCTTTGGATTGTTTCATAATATCTATATTTTCTTTAGCATTATGTTGTTATTTTGGGTTTAGTTTATCACAGTTTTTAGTTCTTCTTAATATCCTTCCTTTTTGGAGTTTTCTGCACTTTTAATGCCATCCCATGCATTATTTTGGCATTTGAAGATCACCAGTTAACTCCAGGAGCTTACAGCAGTTGCTTCTGCTTGTCCTGCGCTTGTTATTTATGTTACATCTGGATGGATGGCTCAGAATAAGTAAAAAAGAAATGGATGAATGGCCCAGAAAAACTGGGGGCATACCCATCTAGAATATCTTGATGTTCCATTCAAACCACTATTTTCTTCATCAACTTGAGTCTCATTTGCATGGATTTTAACATATATTTCTCCTGTACTTTTAGCATGGTTTTACTGTTTCTATGCACCTGATGCTTTAATAGCCGGAAGAGCTATGATATATCTTTTTATTGTCAGAGTTTGATGTGGTGTTCTCTTATGATCTTTTTAGTTTTGTCTTGATAATTGTTCTCCCTATGAACTTTCAGGTGGTAAGATTTTCTGGTATTCAATACTCCAGGAAATTTGAAAATTTGCATAGTGGATATGAAACATTCGGGAAGAAGCTCTTTGGGTGCTTCTTTGGCCTTGCTTTTCGTCTTCTCCAGAAAAGATACTCATCTTGGATGCCTGTTCTTAAAGGCATCGATGGCTATGTTATGCCTGGATCAATGACTCTCCTTCTTGGTCCTCCAGGTATTTACAATGGAACTTGTGGAACTTTAATCATTTATTGTCAACCTTGGTTAATCCATTGAAGCAAGGTGTTTCAGGCCTTCTGCTGAATTCAACTACCAGAACGTGACAAGTTTTCTTGTGTTTTCTCAATATTATTTCCCATGTTTGCCTTGGAGGTGTTCATGTGCAATATCTATTGTGATATTTGATGTTGTTGCGCCTCAAGTTCTCCAAAAGCTTAAATATTTTCATTTCCTTGGGTTCAAAAAGGTTGTATCTTTACAATGATTCAGACACAAATATTACAACATTTTTGCTTGATCCTCTGATTGTCCCATTTATATTTCATTTTGTCTTCGCGGGAGTGTTTACTTGTGTCTTTATGTATTATACTTGAACAGGCAAATCTTGCCTATTATTTTATGCAACCATGGATCTATTCTCTGCATGGCTGTTTCATAATATGTCAGAAATGGGTCCTAGGTGAAAGGAAAATTTCCTCATCTCAAATTTCCGTTACAGCAGAAAATTTATTTGTCAAGTTAAAAAATCACACACAGTGTTTTGCTTTTAAATCTTTTGACACATTTTAAGCTTACGATTTATACAGGCAGTGGGAAAAGTTCGCTTCTGCAAATTCTTGCAGGGAAAGCAGGATCTTCAAAGCTTGCACTTTTGGAAGGAGCTGTCATGTATAATGATAAGCTTGCATCAGAGGTTTGTCTAAGCAGGCTGGTTGCATTTATCGATGGCCAGTTCAACAAGTAAGCTGTAAGAATTTACGTTTTTTAGATGTATGCATGTATGTGTATTTGCACGCACCCACACACTAGCAAAACATGAGATAAAAATGCACAAGATGAAGATTGTTTTCAGTGTTCGGACCAGAAACAACATCAGAGATTTATTTTATTGGTGACAGAGACTACGTGTTGAACACAAAGAAATATGCTTGAATTTGGGCAGACATATAGGGCCATATATTTTAAAAATATGGCAGAAATCCACCTCCACAAGTCACTTAGCTCCCACAACCTAGGCGCAATCTCGAATAAGTTATTCTTGTCCAAGTTATAGCTGTTGAAATTTGGTTCCATCTAGAATCATCAGTTTGCTGCTTAAATACAAACATAGCAGTGAGAATATCTGCTTGGTACTGCTGCACCCAGCTCCATTCGTGCGCCTGAAGATGGTCATTTGCAAATAATGAAATTGAAAGTTGTTTAGAATTTTTTCCTTGGTTCCCCCTAGCATAACACATTGTAGCAAGAGGTGGTAAAAAATTTCCCTTGTTAGTCAAATACAATGTTTGTTATACACCAGCAGTGATAGATTATCCACTGTTCAAATAAAATCCATCCAGAAGTTAGCCATCTTAGTTAGCCTTTGCACTGTACCCACACTTACAAAAAAAATAAACAAAATGAAGGAAATCCTATCCAGATAATCCTCTCCCATTATCAGCTTAAGAATTTGTGCATCGATCTCACAAAAGGGTGGAACTTGAAAAAAACCTTCCCATCCTTATATATATGTGCTTAGGGGCACCCAGTAGCTTGACCAAGTTCCTCAATTTTTCCTACAATTCCTTTAAGGAGTTTTAAATGATTTCTTCTCTCCATCTGTGAAGCTGTAGTGCATATCAGCATTAAAACACAATGGCCAAAAATTTAGACTTCTAAGTAACCAAATGCCTCACAAGTCTTACATCTATTGTTCAGAACTAAACAGTTGTATCACGTGGTATAAATGACAGGTTTTGGGATTACTTTTAGAGCGCATTTGTTTTGTGGAAGATGGGCCAGCCAAAGCCCTCTTTTCCACAAAGCTCGGAAGATGCCCCTTCCATGGTTTACCATGCAAGGGGCAGGCTCCTCAAGACAACATCAATTGGTACCGTTTTTAGGCCCGCTGGAAGATGCAGGTTCCATCTTGTGGGTTCCAATGCTGCATAACAAACATGGGTTATTAGGTGGAACTTGGGTCTCCCATTACCTAAAAGTTCCACCAAACAACAAGCCCACAATATGTGAAATCTGTTTTTGAGAATCCGGACTTGCTTTGTGGCCAGCACGAGTTACTGAGCGCCCCAAGTTGGTTGTTGGAGCCAATTAAAAAGAAGACAAAGAAAATAAAAAAATTCGGTGAAACGGGAGATTTGGAAAAAAGGAAAAATGGAAAAATAAAAAATAAAAAATGGTAGTATGTATTAAAAACATTATAGAAAAATTAAGAACTTATTAACAACATGATAAAAAATAAAATAAAATAAAACCTAATGTGTATTTTATCTAATTAAGATGATTATCTTTATAGATTTAGTTATTTTCTTCAATTTTTAAAAATTCTATTAAATATAATTGATTCAACCATCGAAAAATGGAAAGAAAATACTAGATCAATGAAAGTATAACAAGATCTCTAGATATATAGTGATATTTGTTTATAAAAGACTCGTTTAGAGGATAAGAAGTAAACTCAATATTACTTACTTGAAATTTCAATGTCTGTATTTGTGGCTGGTCCACCCAAATTGGTAATCTGCAGTTATTGAGGATTCCAATATTTGAAAGTGGATCCACAAAAAGCACAAAAGCAAGCCCTTTAGCTTCTCTAGGAGGTTGGTCTTTGGATCTAGATGGTCCATAGCTTACAAATGCTGGTCCTAATATCATCATCATTATTAAAGCCTTTTCGCAACTATTTGGGCTCGGCTACACGAATCTTGTTCTGCCATTGTGCTCTATCAAGGCCATACCCTCAGTGAGGCTATAAGTCCCCATATCTTTTTTCACTACTTACAAATGCCGGTCCCAATCTCAAACACTCAAAGCAAAATCTCATTGAACGAAATACAATCCTTAAAAATCCAAGATTTTCCCCTTTTTGGCAAAATTGGGGGTTGGATAGAAGAGAGAGGGGTAAAGTAGGATTACAGTCATTACGACATACCAAATAACAACCCTAGTAGGAAAATGAAATAGAAGTTTCAGTTTTCCAGGGGCATAAAACTGAAAAAAGAATATTATGGACTTGATGAGTACCTAATGATTTTGAAACTCGGGACTCGGCCAATTCTGTCAAAAAAACAAATGCAGTCCTGTATAGAATTGGGTGGTTCTTGTCCAAAATGAGAGTTGGGGATCCTCCGGAACTGAGATGTCTCTGGTCTAAGTGGACTCAGGTGGGTCCTGAATTGCCACTGCAAGTTTTGACATGCTGTGTGCACTCATTCACTAAAATGGGCCTTAACATGCCAATGAGTGTTTTTGCCGAAATTGCAGCCACAAGGCATGTTAACAGTTTGTTGTATTGGGCATTTTACAGAGTTCGGGATTGAACTGAAACGGTATTCAGTTCACTAAAATGGGCCTTAACATGCCTATGATATTGCAGCCACCAGGCATGTTAACAGTTTTTTGTATTGGGCATTTTACAGAGTCGGGGAATGAACTGAAAAGGTATTCAGTGATCTCCATGTTCCCTTAACTGAAGAACATGCTAGGCAGTGGGATCCTTTTGTGCATGGAGGGCATATGCAAGGAGGTCCAGTTTTGAACTTGGTGTCCATGCATATGGAGAATTTGATGGTCCCTTCATCAAGTAACTGACTAGAATATAATTAGGAATGCAAAAGAAATAAAGATTAGTACATTTTAAGTGCAATTTTCATTAATGTTATGTTCACTCATCTGCAGGCATATTCCTTTCTTATCCATA
Organism: Amborella trichopoda; assembly: GCF_000471905.2. The sequence continues at coordinate 3,681,908 of NW_006498057.1, read as the reverse complement.
CGTGAAACTTTGAAATTCGCAAGGGACTGCACTCAGGGTCTGAGGCCCAAGAACTTCACCCCACAGATGAGGAAATTCTTCGCAGATGCCCTGGTTGAGGGACAGGACCCTTTCCTGGAATATGTGCTGGAGATCCTTGGCTTGAAAGAAATCCAGCATCAACTTGTTGGTGAAGAATTGTCTGAGAGTGATCATCAGAAGTTGACCACTGCTGAGCTTGCACTTGGGACATATGCTGTGATGCTTTATGACCAGCCACCTGCAGATTTAGACCCAGCAGCTATTTATGACCTTGTTGACATGCTGCGAATACTCAGCAGGTTCTAAAATTCTTGAACTCTTATGCCTACAGTTTCAATATATATTTGAATGAAGGAAAAGAATATAAAGTATTTTCAATCTCATTGATTGCAAATTTAATGTATCTTGATTTCTGCTAATCTTTCTTTCTATCAGGATTAAACAGTCCTCCGCAGTAATGGTTCTCCCTGAAGTTTCGCAAGAAACCTTCAATCTGTTTGATAGGCTTGTTCTTCTAGGAAATGGACAAATATTGTATCAAGGGCCTCGTCAGGATGCTGTCCTCTACTTTGCAAAGCTGGGGTAAGCATTATTTGTTTTAAGTACTGTGAATTATAAAAAAAAACTCCTCTTAGGGTTTACAGCAGTTGAAAACCTCGTTAGTTGGGCTTTCTCGGAGTCTAAATGTTGTTATGGATATCCTTTTTAATTACAGATAATACACATACATTTGGTGGGAAAATATGCACAATACTAAAGAAACATGTGCACATGATTGGATGGAACTGCTACAACTCTATCCCTGATTAGGGTGTTTTAATCATCCCTACCAAAGAGGAGGTGCTGTCATTCCCCACAGACCTAGGAATATATTGATACGTTTAAAATCATCAATGATCTTTATAAAAAGTTGAAAACTCAAATTCGTTGAACGAAGAGAAGGGAAACCAAATAGAAGGGATGAATTTAAATTTTGCCCTCATCAAATGCAAATTCAGCATCCACCTTCATCATAACATGATTATTCAATCATCAGCTGATTAGCTAATTGCTAGTTTTACATAAACCACATTATGCATTATTCGTTTCCTTTTGTAGTTTCAATGTTCGAATAATGATCGTCATAATAAAGGTTCTTAAGAAATTGATGGGCATCGATATGTAAGGTCTTGTCTTAATACTGGCTTAATAGGAATGTCTACAAGGATAGAATAGACCTTTCTTGAATATCATGCCTTACCCTTGTGTTTCTCCTTCACATGCAGATATACTAAGCCATTGCATGTAGATTCAGGTGCTTTCTTGGAAGACATAGCGAGTGGGCAGGGGTCCCAATACATTGCCCCAGGCTTTGCTGCATTAAGTGTGGAGGAACTTGCTAAGTGCTACAAGATGTCAGATCACTACAAAGATGTGATGAGAATTGTCGAGGGAGAGGATATCAAATGCACTTATTGGGTAAAAAGTGAAGCTGGTCTTTGTCTGTCTTTAAAGACAGAATTTGGACATGGTACTTCAGTCAATTCTGAGCCCAGACATGAGGCAGGTACAGCCTCCAACATCTTTTAATCTACGTCACTTATTTCTTTGTTTTTCTTGATTTCCTTGAATTATCATGTCTCCATGGATGCCCTTTAATTTTTATTGATTTTGTGCATATGTGGCACATGACATGTGCAGTGAGCTAACTGATGGGACTTGATTAGGGTATGTTTTTTAACTATCATGTTTGCTTGTTGAACATGCCGGGATTTCCATGAGATCTATTTTGATTGCGATATAGGGTTATGCTCGACTAGTGATCTGTGCATATGAGGAGCAACATGTGCAAATTGCCATGTTGCTAGAAATAGTTTAGTGTTTAAAAGTGAAATGATTACTATACAGTCCATATTATGACTCATGGATGATCCAAGAGAAGGCTGGGGTCTTATTGTTAACAAAATTCAAGAAAAACAACATAAGGTTTGCAAAACATATATGTATGCATCACTCCATTGACATGTTCTTATTCTCAAGCCATCATTTCTACATGGTATAATTACTGGTAAAATGAATTTCCTATCCTATGAATGGATAAAATTACCTACAGGATGACCAAACTAACTTTCCAATGGCTTGCCAATTCACCTTGCCTTTTGTTTTGATGTTTTCAATGGTTTAGACACCTTTGAGGTCAAGATACTATTTGACTCCATTTATGATTTTAGATATTAGCGTATGAATATTGAAATGTTGATTTTATATTGTGGTGTTTTCTTGTAGCTTTGTCTTCTATATAAAATTTATAAGAACTTATATATTTGAGTGAAGTGTTACTTATAAAAAAGAATTGTAATGAAAATAAATCATCAAATGTGTGCCCTGCACAGAAATGTATATGTATAGGTATGTGTCTGTAATTTTGAAGTACATATTTATGAAGGGATTGTTTACAATGAGACCATTACCTTAATATAAGGATGTCACAATTATTTATAACCATCCGGTGTGAAATCTAATAGCTTGGGTATGCACAAAGTTCAAGAAAGTTTCTTTTGAAGTTTGTGCTTGATCAATGGAATAAATACAAGCATCCAATTTCGCATCTAATGGTCAAGATTAATTGTGACCACCTTGTACCAAAGGCAACTAGTCTCATTGTATACTTTTCCTTTATGAAATTTATTGGATATTTTTACATATATCTACACATTGATCTGACATAATTTTGCAAATTTATGATCCACTACTATTAGTATTTAAATTTGGCATTACTATATCAATATTGTTATTATTATGTTCAATATTATTTTGTTTATTTCATTATATGTACTTATATCCATATAATGAAATTTGTGTCTGCTGTATCAAACACCTCTAGCATGTGTTGGACCATGGTTGTTCAGGGTAGGAGCAGGAGTGGGGGATCATTCCCTGCCTAAATTTTCCTACCTTGAAAGTGCATGGGATCACTTGTTTGAGTTCCACTCTAGAACATATGTCTTATGTATTATGTGGATTATATATGTACCTGGGAACACATTTCAAGGAGTGCCCTTAGAGAGTATACACACACACCCATATAAATATGGTAATATAGTACATAATAAAAACAAACTGAGTCATTTTTTAATATGATACATACATGCACCACAGAGACTCCATAGGGGGAGTCCCACAAAAAAAATAATTGAAACTCTGGGGGCCATGACAAGTTATGTAATTGTGATTCACCATAATCTTTTGATGGTGTTTATGAAACCTTGAGATACGATCTCCTGTCATAGTAAGCCATATAATCAACATATTTTTATACACACATGCGGCACACACTACTATATTATAGTGGGTAAGTGATTTAGACAACTTTATAATTGACAATTTATCTTATCATATATCAAACAACAAAATCATCTAATCATATATATATATATATATATATATATATATATAATGACTTTTGGTCATCATTTCATTCTAAATGGTATCGATATCCCATGCATAGTGGGATTGAGATCCATGTTAAATGGGACTGAGATCCCATATAATCAGAGCGAGCTCCCAAGGAGGAACAGCTCAGGGAACATGGTTCCATGTTCCTTGAGTATGTACTCCCCTTAACTAAGTGCCAGGACTGTTGACACCCACTGATACATGTCGAAAACCAAAACCTGTATGGATTCTAGTAGCAGTGATTGGCATAAATCACTAGATTGTCAACCAGTTTTTAAACAATTGGTGCCCTAAGATACTGCCTATGACACATGTCAAATGTTATATAAGTAGAAAGTATCCTTTAACCAGAATTTCATTGTTGGATGACATTTATGTATGTGCGATGGTGGCCTTGGCAGAGTTGGTAGTTGCTGAGTTGTCAAGCAAGATTGGTTCCTTCGAGGGGATAGAGAGCACAAGCATAGTTCAGGTTGGTGATGTCGTGAAAGGAATCTCCATAAACAATGAAGGGATGCAGTATCTTGGAGTAGATTCAAGGTGGAACCAATGTGATGACACCTCCCAAGTTTACTCAAAGCTTAGTCATGCACGTGGCCATATCAGTCTTCAATTGGAACGTTACAAAGATAGGGTATCATTATATAACTATATTTTCCTATGACTTTCTTAAAATGTTTGTAAGTTTTTCTCAGTCAATATGGCTCCCTGTAATTGTAAATCACAAATTTCTGCACACTTGTCGCTAGGGAGTTGCAGAAGTGTTGTCCTGAGAATGCCAGTTTGACCATTCGGTATTTTTGCCATGATTCCAGGCATCCTTTTTTATGAGGTTTTTGGGTTTATTTCTTCCTTGACCTGCATGGTGTTTCTTAATTTATGCATCAGCCAATTCTTTGTATATTAGGTCTATCCAACATACTGAAACTAAGAATGTACTTCAAGTTATGACAATAAAATATGATAGCAAGATCAATCCAAGGATTCTCAACAGAAAAATACCTATGAATATGCATATTGTATACGTGATACCTCATCAGTAAGTTATTGAAAATCATAACAATAATATGTTGTGAATATTCATATCTACACTATATTACTAAAGGTGAGTTTAAAGGTATGGGCGTGCGTGTGTTCATGCGTGTATGCATGCATGTGTGTGGAGGTGTGCTTGTGTGGTGGTGCGAGGTGTGCTCATGCGCACATGTATGCATGTGTCTTCATGTGTCAGATTTTGTATCTAAAATGTCCCTGTTTGAATAAGTGAATTCCATATAAATATGATTCTTTTGTATGGCATTTTGAATTTAATCATAGTCATCTAGAATATTAGAATTTCCTCAACAAATTCTCCTTATTAGTGACCACATAATTGAAAGTTCGACAGAATATAATAATTGCATTAATATTTCTGAAGTTTTTGTATTAAACTTTTTTTGAAAGTTTATTACTAAATTGTCTTAAACAGCGAGGTTTACAAGGTACTTTATTTTCAATTGTTTAACTATTCCTCTCCAATCTTTGTGCCCATGAATTGTACATGTTTGAATGCTAGTTAGAGGGACGAAATATTAATTATTGAAACTCAATCTGTAAGACACTCTTATGCCACTAAGACATTTGTATGGTTAACTTCTTATAGTTTGATTAAAGCTATGTACTCTTTCTTTAGGTGGTTATCTGCATGACATTTGATTATTGGGAATTTAGTTTTGTGCATGCAATGTGCTTGTTATAGTTTGATTTAAGTTATGGTACTCTTTTTTTAGGTGGTTTTCTGTGTGACATTTTACTACTGGGAATCTAGTTTTGTGCATGCAATGTGCCTGTGCGCATCCACTTCTTATGACCTTTACCAAGTGGGGACTATTGTGGAAACAATTATAGTTTCCATATAAATAACAGAAAAATTGACTCTCAGGACAGTTCTACAAAATTGGAATGGAAATTTCATTCATCTTTTCCATTAGAGTAACTATGACCATTTTTAACTCTCCTTCTTCATAGCATCCACTTATATGCTCACATGCTTTGATTTTTCAGGAGGACAAATACCAATCTCATTCTGAACAATTTCAGAGACCGTTCATACAGACCTGGGGGGAATCAACCAAGGTTCTCATACAGAGGCAAATGAAAATTGCTAGACAACTTCATATGTTGATCAAACTCCGCTTATTCCAGGTTAAGTCATCATCACCTTATCACCCTAGCGCACTTCCTGCTAGTTTCACTGCAGTTGCCAGCAATCCAGGGTTTTACCTTTGTATCGATCTGTACCATGCATACTCTACCTGCAGATAGACGCTGATTTGTTAGTTTATGCATCTTTATTTTCCATCTCATCCACCATGTAATTACTCAATGATGCTAGTCTGCATTGCATTTGTCTCATCTAAGCAGAGCCATGGCTGTTTTTTTTTTTCCTCTATATATATATATATATATATCTGAAGATATCTGAGAGGCGCATAGTTTGAGTTGAGCAGGCTGTGATGCATCTCGAGCCACACAATTTTTTTAAAATTTGTTAGGAGTGGATAGATTTTGTCCCCATGCTTAGGTGGACAAATAGGAGTAATGTTGCAGAAGATGGCTAAAATACCCATCTTTGAAAGAAATTCCCCTCAAATGGGTGCTTTTCTTTCTATACATATGACCATTAGGCCTTCGCTTGATTATATACAACTATCTGGAACCAACTCCAGTTTTCCTTCATAGAAGTAAAATTTCTTCAACTAATCAACTTTATAGCACCTAGTGTCAAAGTATTCTTACTGAAGACTTTTATTTTTATTGCATTTGGGTACGATTTACTAATAGAAGCTTCATTTCAGTTTTTTGATATCTTTTGCTTGATTATTATTTTGCTTTGTTTTGTACTCAGTTAATTGATCTATTGTTTACCAGTCTACTGTTTTGGGCTTATTTGCTGGGACGATGTTCTACAAGATGGTGGGGCAGTATAATCAGATGCAGATGAATTCTGTTCGGGCTCTCGGGTTTGTATCAACCATGAATGTTATGCTGATAAACCTAGTACAACTTCCTCTCCACATGCTTCAGAGGCCCATTTTCTACAAGCAGAGATCCCAGAGATTTTTCCGAGCTTCTTCCTTTGCAATTGCCTATCATGTTGTCAGCCTTCCACAGGCATTTCTTGAGGTACTTCCTTTTCTTGTTTTCTGTTTTTTTTTTTTAATCATCATAGATTCTGAGCTGATAATAGGAGAAGGTCCAATCTTTTCTGCATGTTTCTTGTGCACCAATTACAACTTTCTTTATCTGCCCTATAAAGCCTCATTTATGATGTCGGCATATCAGCTTACTTAGTTGTAATTTTCATGCATAATGAGGGAGATCTTCATTCCATTTCGGGAGAACACAACAAGGTTCCCTATACATTTTATCTCTGATCGTTATGTAATTTTAAAAGTTACTAGTTTCTTGAGTACTTAAGAAATAAATTCCTCAACATGGATTTGGAAAAGTTTGGCATTATGTTTTTTGAGAAGGTTAGGGTTTTAGTCCTAAAATAAAGAAATGTGTTATGAAAGAAGTACTTCTCGTTCCACCCTTTTCTGAGATCACTACATGAGAGGCTTGCATATTATTTTTGGTGGTTCCTTTTCCATAATAGATTAAAGTAGACTTCAGAAATTTCAAATATTTTCATAAGAATAGTTCCTTTTTGTGATTTCCTGAATTCAGCATTTCAATTTATTTCAGAAAAATTCAAAGCAATGGATCAGTCTCACATGAGACATAAGCGCACTTGATATTTTATGGCTTCCTAAGATTAGTCTAGGAGCTATGCAAGAATCTTTTGCCTTTTCCATTTTCATGCCAGTCTGCAATGTAGAGTTCCCTGTAAGGACCTTCCTACCTATGGAGTTTAGTCATTAAGTGGATAATCAACTTTTGTGGGCAGTCCATGGAAATCATGCTTTTGTCTTGCAGAATACTAAGGGTTTGACGAAAGTAATTTAATCTCTGTGCCAAAATAATCATTTTCTAAAAGTTTTTGAGACAGTCGACAACCCTTGTAAATTAGTTCCTAAAAAAGCCTTAGGGCTAGATGTCAGGCAGGACAGACACTAAGACCTGACCAGCAATGCTTTTTTATCATGCCCAATGTCTGACTACGTCTTGACTCCAACTCAGACACCAAACCTAATCCTCCTCAAATTTGTTCTCTTACCCAATTATCTCAAAGCCTGGGAGACCTAGGCATATATCTTTTGGGAATGTAAAATAAAGACATTTTTTCTTTGGTAGAAGATCACTATCACCCTAGCTGTTGCATAAGAAATCAGCTGGCTAGGGATGTGGCACAAAGTTCATGAAAATTTTTGTTGGATTTTTGAGCACTGTATAGCACAAACCAGGGTGTCAGATTTCACATCGAATGGGTAGGGATAATTGTGACCTTCTTGTATGAAAGGTAAATTGTCTTATTGTATAGTTTCCCATATCTAACACCCCACCCATCTTACCTGCATCAAACACCCTAGATTCCCACCTGTGGTTCTTTTCCAAACCTCCATTACCAGTTATGGATCGTTGTCCATTACCTTCATCCACCTCATTATGGCCTTCTTCCTACTTTCTAGAAGAAACTCCTACTGAATTCTTTCCAGTTCTGCAGCACCCTTAAGTTAATGTGGAATGGGGATGTGTAGTGAACCGTTGGTACAAGCTACTTTCTTTATGTTGTACTTGTTAGAACATCTAAAGTGCAGCTGATGCTTTTTGCAGGCACTGGCATACACAATTTGTGTTTACTTTTTGGCTGGCCTGTCTTTGGTAGCAAATGGTGTGATATTCTTGGAATACCTTCTTTTGCTATTTCTGGTGGACTTTTTCGGTTCATCTCTGATCTTTTTGATAAGTGCCATCTCTTCCATTTCTGAAATGGGGAGTGCTTTGGCAGGTAAATCTTTTCATCACCCATCTGGCCTTTTGACTGATGTGAATATATTCATGTGAGTGTTAGCTGTGTATTTGCAATTTGTGAATATATTTGTATGATCGGTAGCTGTGTATTTGCAATTTGCCTGGGTGTGGAGTTATGCATTCATCTGGATAAAATTATGAATCCAGCAATTATGCGATGAAAACATGATGAGAATAACTGTTAATATTTGGAAGAAGAAATACATGCCCAGAACCTTGGGTGAATCATACCAGAGATTTTCCATTTACCACTTGCAAATGTAGGCGAAACAACTATATAACACTAGAGTTCTCAAACTCATATATATATATATATATATATCTGTGTGTGTGTGTGTGTGCATGTGCGTGTGTATGCATGTGCGTGTGCATGTGCATGTGCATGTGTGTGTGTGTGTGGTATCTATTATAAAGGGCCGTAGCCTAGTGCTGGTCCCGCCTATGCAGGGTCTCGGAAGGGGTGGGCTGGACACGGTCCTAACCTTTGACTTATGCACAAAATGGCCGCTCATAGGACTCGAACCCGTGCTCTTGCGCTGGCTACTCAAGCCTTTTACCATCACACTAAGTGATGGCCCCTATATACATATTCAAACAAATCTCATTTGGACAATATTTTTGAGGGTGGTTTATGGGGGCATTTGGCGAAATGGCTGTATGCAAATCTTCCCCCCCACACACAACATCCTAATGGTGATTTTAGAAAACCATAGTCATACACCCAAAATTTGGAGAAGGGGTTGTCCTTACATTATATAGACTATTTTCTTGTCGAAACAGTAAGAGACATTGGATGTAATTATGAATCCACCCCCTTCTATGAGACTATTTGGTCTTTTCCCCCTCCTCTCTCTCTCTTTCTTTCTCTCTCTCTCTCTCTCTCTCTCTCTCTCTCTCTCT
>NW_006498057.1:3606952-3671730 GCF_000471905.2 Amborella trichopoda | reverse complement strand
GAGAGAGAGAGAGGTGGGGATTTGGGGACATGGAGGATGTGATTTTGAATTTTAAATTTCTATTATTAGTTAATAGAAATTTGAAATTTTAGAGGGATTAATAATTGCACCCACCGCCTTTTGCGAATTTGATAAGAAAGCATAAAATTCAAGTAATTTTAGATGGGCAACTCACCGTCATAAATTTGAGAGTAGGATCTTTTAAAATTATTGTTAGGATAGTGTATCCGAGAATATATATGCGTATGTATATGTGTGTCTGTGTGAATATGTGTAGGGAGTAACTTTATAAGCCCAAGTGGTCTATGAAGGGTCAGGATCTTAAACTTTCCTTTAACGTTATAAGCCCGTGTAACGAGGTGGATTGTATTAGGTAATCAACCAATGTAAAACTTTGTCAAAACTTTCTATGAATCTTGAATCTATGTTATCTACTTATGCTAGAGCGTTTCCCATAAGCGACGTGCTATACCATAACCCGGGAACAGTAAGAAATGAGCAAGCGTTAGCAAGGGTGTTCCCTAGAAGTGATGCACCGCAACGCCATTTAGTTGCTGTGAAAAATAGGGTTCTTAAATCATTCGGGACGAGCGCAAGTAAAGAAGCTAGTTCAGGAGAATAGCATTCGTCTAGTCACATGAAATGTAGGAACGTTTACAGGTAAAAGTATAGAATTGGTGAATACAATGGGGCTAAGGAGTGTAAATATAGTTCTTGTTAAGAAAGTAGGTGATAGGCTCATGTAATTAAACTTATATTAAAAAAAGAGATAATTAATGTAATCATGCACCACAAGTAGGGCAAGAGGATATAATTAAGAGACAATTATAAGAGAATGTTGATGGACTAGTTCAAGACATACCAAATGGAGAGAGGACCTTTCTAAGAGGGACTTAAATGGTCATGTAGGGAAGGATAGTAAATGATAGGAAGGGATACATGGGGGATATGGATGTGGTAAAAGAAATGAGATGGATGACGCTATTTTAGACTTTGTTATGGCCTATGACATAGCAATATCAAACACTTACTTAAAAAAGCCAAATGAACATTTAATGACCTAGAAAAGTGGATCATGTTAAAGCCAAATAAACTTCTTTCTAGTTAAGCAGATAGATCAACCCTCACGTAAAGATTGCAAGGTTATCTTAAGAGAGAGTTTGACTACGTAGCATAGGCTCGTGGTTATAGATGTCTGCATAAAGATGTAGAATAGAAGGGTGAAATTAATAGGTGTTCAAGAAATAGGTAGCGGAATTCAAAAAATGAGAAGACAAACTTATTTAGGGATAAATTAGTTAAAGAAGGAAAATGGAATGTTGAACATAAAGTCAACATTATATGAAATGAGATGGTTGACTGTAGTAAGAAAGTGGCAAAAAAAACTTTTAGGAGAAACTAGAGGATAAAAGAATTCCTATAAGGAAACTTGATAGTAGCGTGATGAGGTTCAGAAGGCCATTAACGAAAAACGATCATGTCATAAAACTTGGTAATGTAATAGAAATGATCAAAACTTTGAATAGTATAAAAATGATAAACAAGTAGTATGTAAGGCTAACCTTAAAGCATATGATAATTTATACACTAAATTGGGAACAAAAAGAGATGAAAATGGTACTTTCAAATTAGCAAAAATGAGAGAGAAAAAGTGTAGGGATCTAGACTGTATTAATGCATTAAGAGTGATGATCAAAGTGTCTTGGTGAAGGATGAAGAGTTCAATGAAAGGTGGAGAGCTTGATTTCACAAATTATTAAATAGCAAACACAATAGGAATACTACGGTAGATGGAACCGTTGGCATAAATGAAGACGGAGGTCATAGATACATTTGTAGGATTAGGATATTGGAAGTGAAAGAAGCTTTGAAAATGATGAGGATAGAAAAGACTTTAGGACTAGATGTTCTCCTGATAGAGGTTTGGAAGTGCATGGGGAGATTGGCATTGGCTGAATGACCAAGTTGTCTAACAAGGTGTTATGAACAAAGAAAGTGCCAGACAAATGGAGGAAAGATACTGTGGTACCAATTTACAAGAGCAAACGAGTGAATGAGCAACAACTAAGGCATGAAATGAGTGTATCAGAAAACCAATTCGGTTATATTCTAGAGAGGTCAACAACTGATGCTATTTTCATACGGAGGCAATTGATTGAGAAGTTCGTGGTGAAGGGAAAAAACCTCCACATGGTTTTTATTGATCTAGAGAAAACTTATGATAGAGTACCTCGAGATTTAATTTGGTGGGTGTTGGAAGAGACAATACTCTCCGCAGATTATATCGACTTGGTGAGAGATATGTATGAGGGAGCACTAACTAGTGTAAGAACAACTAGTAGAGAGACAAGTGGGTTTTTAGTGACAATAGGTCTGCTTCAGGGATTGTTGTTGCGCCCATACTTCTTTGCCTTAGTTATGGAAGACTTAAGTAGGCACCTACAAGATGAGGTACTGTGGTGTATATTATTCGTGGACAACATAATTTTGATTGATGAGACCCAAAGCAACATGAACACAAAGTTAGAAATTTGAAGGTGTATTCTAGAATCTAATGGTTTTAAAATTTGCCGGACTAAGACAGAGTACATAGAATGCAAGTTTAGTACTAATAGGAGTAGTGACGAGGAAGTAGTTAAGATTGATGACCAAGAAATACCAAAAAGAGCATACTTTCGATATCTTGTGTCAATAATCTAGAAAAATGGAGAGACTAAGAAAGATGTTGCGTATAGAATTAGAGCTGGGTAGGCAAAACGGAGACGTGCAACCAGAGTTTTTTTTGTAATTACCGCTTACCAATGAAGCTGAAGGGGGAATTTTGTAAGACAACTGTGATACCAGCTTTGCTTTATGGGGCAAAATGTTGGGCGGTCAAGAAACAACATATCCATAGAATGAATGTAGTTGAGATGAGCATGTTGAGATGGATTGAGTAACAAGACAAGAAGGGATAAAATTTGAAATGAATACATTCAGGAGAACTTAGGTGTGGCTCCAAGAAGCGATAAGATGAGAGAAAGTTGACTTATATGGGCTGGCCATGCGTAGTGTAGATCCAGTACGACACGTGTTAGGATGTGTGAGTTGGTTCAAGTGGAAGGCTCAAAAAGGGTAAGGGGTAGGCCCAAAAAGACACAAGTGAAAGTAGTGAAAAAAGATATGGAGACTTATATCTTCACTGAGGTATGGCCCTTAATAGAGCAGAATGGAGAACCATAATTCGTGGAGCTGACCCCAAACAGTTGGAAAAAGGCTCTGATGATGATGATGATGAACCTTTATAGGCCCATGAACAGTTGCAGTAGGATACACCCAATGGCCTAGATTGAATCTAGGCCACTCTAGCAGTCCATGATTGTATTTTGTATTTCAATATGAATTTTTTTTTGTACAAATGCAAATCACTTGGAATTTGGAGTGTCCTCTTCTCATCAAGACGCATATAAAAGATAATTCGTAAAAATAAATTAATTAAAATGCCTGTCTCTAGAACTTTTGGGGGTGTTTTGGTCAATGCATTTTTTATGAATTACTTTTTTAATATTTTATTTTTATTAGGTGCGCTTATTTTTCAAGAGTTTACGCTCACAATTTCAAACAAATTGGATTTGGATTTGTGTAGAAAAACTAATTTTCAAATACGAAACATAACCATGGCCATCCGATCGGTCCAGATCCAATCTGGGCCGTTGGGTGTATACTATTGCATCTGACAAACTCTTGTTAACTGGTTCGATAGCAATAGATTTATCCCAAACTATCTCATTGGGGAATTGACAATGCTCCATCTATTTGTTAGATTTTGATGGTCACTAGTTCAGTGAATTTTACACCACATAATATCTGGACATCATTTAGCTCAGTGAAGGATGCTTCCCTCATCAGTTGGAGTGGTTTGAGCATAGGAGGTTGCTTGATGACGGACAGAATCTAAGAGTGCCATATTCTGCATGGCGTCAGTGCGTAATTACTTTTCTTTGTCACCTCCGACAGTGTGATTGCGTCATGCTTTTCTTGGGACTGTGGCAACTGCTTTATCCATGTCGATGTACTTTGGTGAATATTATCCCTCTCAAAATTATGGTGGGACGCCAAATTATTGAGAACGGTCTTGAACCTCCATCTACTTCTCTCTCTCTCTCTCAAACTGTCCCCAGAAGACCCCGCGAAGTGGGGTGGGTTGAAGACCCTCTTGAAAATTGTAGTTGGGAAAAAGGTCGGCGGTTGATTCTCAAAAAGTTGACATTATGTGGTTATGAATTACACACCAAGGAAAATGATGGGTGCTTCAATTAAAATCAAATCAATTCTTAGTCGTATAAAAACCCAGGCTTATTTCTATTAACTATCTGAAAGTGTAAGAAATTGCTAGCCTTTTTCATTTGATAAGTCGGAAACATGTTTTGTTTTCTTAGGGTTTGCTAGCCCTTTTCATTTGATTTGTTGGAAACTTGTTTTCTTAGGGTTTGCTAGTCCTTTCATTTGATAAGTCGGAAACTTGTTTTCTTAGGGTTGATTGTCTCCTACTTCCTCCTCTTCTGTGGCTTCGTAATCTACCCACATAACATTCCCAGATACTGGAAATGGATGTACTACATAAACCCGCTCCACCACGCCAACTTAGCCTTCTGCTACCAACAATTCAATCACGGTTATGCCAGGCCTTGCGCTGACTTCATTGACGAGCTCCCCTTCTGCAAAAGCTCACCAGGTCAACCAGTTGGAAAAGCATATCTTGCATTCAATCAGATAGCAGGCAGCAGCAGAAGCTGGCTCCCATACGTTGTGATATTTGGTTGGATTATTATTATTCACATTCTAACCTTCATAGCACTGAATAAGATAGAATTCAAGGGGGACAATCCATCTTTGCCCCAGCTCAAAAGGACTAAGGTGCCTAGAAATTATGAGGAAAATGGGGCGAATGGTTTGTGTTCATCTAGCAGAGGAGAATCTGATGACAGCTTCATGTCCAAGTTGGTATGGCCAGCCTCACCTGACCTTGGTCCTTGGATGCCGAAGACTTGTGTGGACATGGGGTGGGCTGGGCTTGCTCTGCCTATCATTCCAATGGTGCTCTCATTCGAGAAACTTGCCCTAACAAGGTAAGCCATTTTTTATTTGTACTATATGTACCTTTTTTTTTGGTTGCTTCCTTTTTTTTTCCTTTTTATCGGCCATTTTCTTTGGGTGGTTTTTCATGTACTCCTTTAAATTTTTAGGAACCATTTAATTTATTGATGGTAAACGTATAAATGATCTGCGAGTTTCTCTGCTTTATTTTCCACAAATCCCTGAAAAACTGAACCTATTCATGAAATATTTGACGTCTTCCCTAACCACCTGTTTTTTATTAGCAGTTCAGAAGCATCTTTTTTATTAGCAGTTCAGAAGCATCTTTATGTAAAGTTCCTAAGCATGCAATCTATCTAAACTAAAATACCCAAACCAACCTAATTTTTTCTAAATGTCTTGTGCATCTAATGTTTGCTTGGTGTTCCTAGTATCTTTCCTATTATCCAAAATGCAGCACTGCTGCTTACTCTTTTTTACCTAACATGTACAATCACAGTTTGAATTTGAATGCCCACTAATCACGATATCCATGTAATTTATGTGCCCGTGAGGAGCATGCCCTTTTGGTTGAGGCATGTCTCAGTGAGCACATGCTTGGTGCCTTGTATGGTAGCATGCTGAAATTTTTTGGGTGTATACCCATGCATAGACTCAAAATCCATGCTGCCCCCTAATAATTATTTGTTTTCCAAACAGGTCCAACCCAAAGACCAAAGAAATCTCCCATGTGTTTGGTCCTGTCTCTGGCTTTGCAGTGCCTGGCACAATGCTAGCCCTAATCGGTGGTCTGAAATCGAGCAACTCCATCCTCCTCCGATGCCTAGCTGGCCACACCCCTCCATCAGGCAAACTCACTGGTGAGCTCCTTGCCAATGGCCGCCAGCTACCCTCCATCTCTGTATTCTCTCGTGTAGTTGGCATTGTCGTGGGGCTTGAAGCCCATCAATGCTATCTCTCTGTTCGTGAGTCCCTCCAGTTTAGTGCAGGTCTTAGGATTGATTCCTCTTCCCCAACCATGAGCCGCAGTGCCCTTAGGCTTCATGTTGAGCTTGTACTTGCTCAGCTTGGCCTCACCCCAGTGGCTGACTGGCTTGTTGGCTCCTTCTACAGCAAAAAAACCAAAGAAATTGCACGTAAGATTGCCATTGCCATTGAACTTGCTGCTAACCCTAGCCTCCTCTTCCTCGACAATCCTACCTCTGGCCTCGACAATGCTGCCTCTTTAACTATTCTTAGTATCCTGTCTCGTGTGTCAGCTTCTGGCCGGATTATCATCTCCTCTTTGACCCACCCAAGTTCCCGAGTCCTTTCCCTATTTCAACGTGCCCTAATTTTGAGCCACAATGGTGGCCATGCATATTTTGGGGCAGTGGGTTTTGACTGCAAAGAGATTCTTGACTTCTTCAACTCGATTCCAAAAGTGCCCCAATATCTTGGAACACAGAGTCCAACTGACTTCGTTATGGACATACTTGGTTGTGGCATCAACAATCGCAAACCCCCTATAAAGAACTTTGCATATATATACGAATCCAGTACGTTGCATGATGCCAACAGAAAGGAAATCATCAACGTGAGGAAGAGGTTGACTGGGCAAGGGAAGCCATATATGGCAGACTTTGCATACCCCACGACATATATACGGCAGGTGGCCATGGTAGTCCTAAGGAGCCAAAGACTCCTATGGAGGAATGTGCGCTACACGTTTGGGAGGCTTATTGGATGTGCCACATTAGGCCTCCTAATGGGCTCTCTCTACTTCCAAATCGAGTACAATGACATTTATGGGTTGACCTCAAGAGCACTCTACATATACATGCAACTCTTGCTGCTTGGTGTGGTCTCTGCTAACAATGTGATCCCTCAAATTAACAGCGACCGACCTGCATGGATTCGAGAGAGACGATTAGGATTATATGCTCCCTTCATATACCCAATCTCTTGGGCATTTGCTGAGGCCCCATACTTCCTCATCTCCAGTCTCGTGCTTGTAAGCATCGGGAATGGCCTTGCGGGAGTAGCCACAAGGAGCGTTAGAGCATTCCTAACATATTGGGTAGGGCTTTGGGCATTTGTCATGTGCTCGACTTGCTTTGGGATGATGGTGGCTCTCTTGGTTCCAACTCCTGCACAAGCTGCCTTTATTGTCTCTGTGATGATGTCTATGTGGGTCTCCACTTCTGGTGTGCTTGTGCTTCCTCCTGATATAAGACTATATTATCGTGCACTCTTTTGGTTCAACCCGTTTCGACTAGCTGGCAATGTTTTGACGTCGGTGAGCTTTTATTGTGACACTGGGAGGTGCAGGTTGAGTGGGGTTTGCAGCTGCCCAAGGCTGCCTGATGGGGTATTTGTTTGGGACGAGATCCAGGCTGCGAGGTGGTTGAACCCAGGTCGGGTTGGGTGGGATATTCTGGCGTTGGTCGGGATGAGTGTCTTGTTTACGGGACTTGCATCTGTCTTCTTTGTCACCCTTAGGCACAACTCGTCAGGTTCAAGATAGGGTGGGTGGTCAAATGTGGCAATTCTACATTTTCACCAGTTTTACTTAAAAGTCTTACTGTAAGAATTAGCAAATATACGTGGTTATGCGGCAGTGCATCTTTGTGGTGCTTGTTTTTGGGCAGCCAATCTGTGTTTTATGCTCACTCTTTTTATTCAGATGTAGTGTTGCAGTCTTCAATTCTAACCATTCCAAGCTTGAATCCTGAAGCTCCTGCTTTCTATCAAGATGTTCCGAGGTTCTCCATGTCAAATTAAGGTTGATATGCAAAGGCGAATAATTTAAACTCACATTTACATTAACCAGCCTCACTGGAACTACGACTTTTTTTGGTTACTTTAGCCGCAGGATTCAAACTTAACATGTAGTGTTGCCACAGTCGATGCCTAAAGAATCATGCGAGCGTGAATCTGAACCTTTTAAGTTCTCCTTTATCGAGTTTTGCACTGAAAGAAATGCAGTATTCAATTTGTCTTCTGGTTCATTTTGCCACATTTTCTTTAGAAGTGAAGAAAAAGCAAACAATCGCTTGACAAGCAAGGTTCAAATATTAATTAGAACATACTATAACCAGCAGGGCTGTTACTGCTATATAATAACTTATAAAACATATAGAATAGGAAATTCAAAATTTCAAATAATGATAAATGGTTTGGAACTGTTATCCTAATGGATGCTATTTTAGAATAGTTGATATAAAAGCATTGCAACTGATCATGGGTATTTTAGTGTTAGTCATCAGATAATCTATATATTTTTTTTAAAATAACTGTGTTATAAACGGATGTAATGGGTGTTAATTTTATTAAAAGAATGATAAACATAACAAGCATTATGAAGGATGTAGCACTCATTTTTGTCAAACATTTTGAATCTTATATAATGGCCTTTAGTCATTTAGCTGTCCATCATATTTAAAGAGAAATGATTCTATAGGTGAGACCCCTATAGATCACCGTTGATCTTATGATTCATATTTCAAAATAAAGTTCAGATTTCACTCACCCCACGGGTCCCTTTCTCTCTCCCTATAAATTAAACAGACCCTGTACTTATGAGCCGTACAACCTAGCCCTATCACTCTCGCTGCCTTTTCTCTCTCACAAAAAAAATGGAGTCTCCTTGCAACTGTTTTTTCTCTCTCCAGCCAGTTTTCCTCTCCCTCACGGCATATCTCCTCTCTCTCTCTCCTCTCGCCACCATCTCTCCCTCCTCTCTTGGCCCTCCTTTGCACATCTCCTTCTGCCTCACGGCCTTCCTCAGCTCTCCCTTGCACTTCTCTCTCTTAGAGTCATCGTAGCTCAGATTTTGCATCCCAACATCTAATGGGTTGCCCAATCTGCCCGACATTTGAATGGTGTTTACAATAAAAATACATTTTAAGTCCTTAAAATATTCTACCAAAGGAGATTATAGTTTTTGACTATCATAAGACTACTGGGTTCTCAACAATTTTGACATTTAAATTTTACTCGCCCATGCTATCTTTATTCAGTTCTGGATTTTGGTTTATTCAAGCATTATCGCTATCTTTATTCAGTTCTGGATTTGGTTTACTCAAGCATTATCCTTTAGGCTCATTTTGAAGATGAATTATCCATATTTGTTTTTCAATTACACTCTTGTATGCGTTTCTTCCCATTTCCTTGAACGATCCGAGACGCTGCAGATTATTGAACTAGAACTTGGCAATATTCCAATTTCCAAGTTCTAATCTCATGAAGAGTTTTGTTCGACTGTGAAAAGTGAAAACATTCAATTATGGAAGAACTTTATTGAGGTAACAAGTTTATGCCATCAAACCTTGAGAACAAATTAAGCCAGCAAATTCTAGCGATAGATATTTCAACTTTCCTCTTTAATAATTCCATTTACTATCATGTTATATGTAATGGAAAATAATTAGTTATCAGAGATAAGCCAAATTGAATTAATTGATTCCCTGTCAAACCCAATTGATGTTAAGCCATTTGTGATTTCTTTGGAGAAACACTTAGATTCAGAGTTAACCACAATTGATGCTAAGTTATTTGTCATTTCTTTTGAGATGTTACCCAGAAAGGCATTACATTTTATTGGGTTTCTTGTCGAGGATGGCCTGGATGAGCTGCAAATAGAAAATAATTCAAAAGCTTGTTGGGTGTTGGTTGAAGATTTTTCTGATGTGTTGAGCCACGACATGGAGAGAGAAATTGTAGAGAGAGAAAAGTTGTGATGGAGAGATGGTAGGGGGATTTGTGTGTAGTGGGCAAACTTTGTGAGTGCAGGAATCGATGACAGGAGTTATTCTGTATAGAGAGAAAGAGAGGTGCAGGGGAGGGCCGAGATATGAGGGAGGTGGTAAGGGAGAGAGAGGTGCAGGGGAGGTTTGAGAGGGGGGAGGCCGTGCAGGGAGAGACTAGCAAGAGAGAGAGAGATGCAGGGGAGGACCAAGAGAGGAGGGAGGCTTTAAGGCAGTGAGAGATGGTGGAGAGAGAGATATGCCGTAAGGGAGAGGAAAAGTGCTGGAGAGAGAAAAAAAGAGGTGCAATGAGACTCCATTTTTTTGTGTGCAGAGAGAGAGAAAGGGCTAGGTTGTACAACTTTTAAGTACGGGTCTGACTAATTTATGGGGAGAGAGAAAAGGATTCGTCGAGCGAGTGAAATCTGAATTGTATTTCGAGATGTATTTCGAGATATGAATAATGAGATCAATGGTGATCCATAAGAGTCTCACACCATTATTTTACTCATATATAAATAACAATTCTATATTTATTTACTTTTTAATGTGCAAACCCCTCCCCCCGAAAAATATAAAAACACACCTTTCATAGGGACGTCTTACATATTCTACCCACTTTGGTCATATAAACATGGCAGGGAAGGTCCTTTTCTGTTACAGTGGCTGTCATAACCATTGTTACCTCAAAAAGGGAGGAAAAATGTTCCATAAGTAATTTTTGTGAAGGGATGGATTGGAAGTATTTTTTATTATTTTTTTGAATTGTTCGACTCAGGCTTGACCGCATCACTTGGCCTATGACCTCTACCGCAGCGCATGGGAAGTTCAACAATACTCCCAAGTGCTGCTCATATCCGCCCCAGTATTTGAGCGTTAGGGCCACTTTTGTAGTTTTACTTATAAATTTATACAAGGTTGCAATATTAGAATATAGAAGTCAAGATGCACTTGAAAAATCCATCGAAAAATGTTGTTTTAATATTGAAAAACTCTCTAATTGATCATGTTGATATCAATATGTATAAATATATATATAAAAAAACAAAACAGATTTTAAGTCCAAGAAATAGCACGTCTTGCAACATATTATCTAGATGGCCCATTCTCAAAATTTTCATATTTTTATAGATCTACTTGATTTTAACCTTTTTTTTTTAAATTTAAAATTGTATAATTAGTTATGAAAATAGATTTTGAGATAATCCTAAGAATTTTTAAAAACAAAATTATATGTTATGATAAAATTTGGAAGCGCGTTTTAATTGGATTGTTTAAGGTTGCAACCTTATAGAAACCACGCCCTAACTTTTTAATGTTTTGAAAACTATTTATGACTAATTTTCAAAATTTCTACCAGTGAAATTTGAAATATTTAAAAAAGATGTTTTCTTTTCAACAAAATTTAGTTATTAGCTTCATTTCTTTTTGTAGTTTATTAGAACTGCAAAAATTTATTAAATTACTATATAATTTAGTTATAGAATCCCAAATATTTTGAAATGTGATATTTTTCTTCTAAAAATGTAGGATATCAACTTTGTTTCTCTTTTTGAATTTTATGAGCTTCATATTTTAAATTGTGGAAAACTATCATACTACACATGTGATTTCAACTAATTCTTAAGATTATGTGAAAATTTAATTTTATCTCTAATTATAAAATTTTAAACTCCAATAATGGTTAAAATTAAGAAGATCTATAAACATATGAAAATATTGAAAATGGATGGTCTAGATAATGTGTTGCAAGATGCACTATTTAAGTGACTCAATTTCTTTTTTTTTCATATTCATGCATCTTGATGTTGAGATAACCAATTAGAGGGGTTTTCAACATTAAAACAAGCTTTTTCAAAGGACTTTTGAGGTGCATATTTTGTTCTACATTTTAAGGTTGCATATGCATGAATAACATATATTATATTATTTATTATAATAAACATTTTATTATATGTATTTATTATGCTATATATATATATATAATACATGAATAACATATATTATATTCTATATTATAATAAGAGTAATGATCTTATGAGACCCTCTCACACTCATGTGTGTAGGACCCCAAAGGATCACCATTAAATTTAGCACAGATCTCTACAAAAGTTATCACAGGGTATGAGACTTGACTTTTCTAGATATATGTGTAAAATTTAATGGTGATCTTTGGGGTCCTACACACATAGGTGTGGGAGGGTCTCACAAGGTCATTTCCCTTATAATAATAAATATTATATTACATATTATATTATTTCATATATTGTACATTTATACTTATATTTATATTATTAATTATTTTTTATATTATATATATGATAAATAAATATCATATGTTATATTAACTATTATATTATATATTATATAATACAAATTACTTCAATAAAATAAACATAAAATACATTATATTATATATTATATAGCTCTATATTTCTAGTTATAATCTTCAAATATTGCATGTATAAATTTAATATATCTGTAAAATATATTTAAGTAATAAACAAGTTACTAAACATATGTTATTCATCACACAATGCTTTTTAAACGAGTTAACAAACATGGTTAAAGAAAGTTTGCAAAAGTTTTTCCTGCAAAGTGTTTACATATATAAATATTTTTTTTGGGGAAATATTTATGCATCAGCTAAACATGCCTTTTTTGAAAGTTATTTTCTTCTATTATACAAATTTAATAATAAAAAATATAGTTAATATTATAATTTTAAAAGGGAAAAGTTTATATAAGGTTGCACCATTAAAATGTAGAACTACGGATGCACCTCAAAAATTCATTGGTAAATGTTGCTTTAATGTCGAAAAATCCTCTAATTGATCATCTCGACATCGATATGTATAACTATGAAAGAAAAAAAAGATTTTAGGTCCTAAAAATGGTGCATCTTACAACACATTATCTAGATCGTCCATTTTCAAGAATTTCATATGTTTATAGATCTACTTGATTTTAATCATTTTTAAAGTTTAACATTTTATATTAGATTTGAAAATAAATTTTGAGATAATCTTAAGAATATTTTACATCAAAATTATATGTTATGACAAAATTTGAAGGTGTGCACCTTAAACAATCCAATTAAGGTGCACCTCTAAATTTTGTCAAAAATGTAGTTTTGATATAAAAAATTCTCTGGATGGCTTGAGAATCTATTTTCATCTCTAATTATGATTATTATTATTATTATTATTTTGAGAATCTCACTTGATTTTTGACAATCTCTAATTATAAAATTTTAAACTCTGAAAATGGTTCAAATCAAGTAGATCTATGAACACATGAAAATCTTGAAAATAAACAGTCCAGATAATGTATTGTATGATACATCACTTCGCGGATTCGAAATATTTTTTTTCATTTCATATTCATGCAACTCGTTGTCCATATGATCAATTAGAGGGTTTTTCAACATCCAAACAACCTTTTATGATTGATTTTTGAGGTGCACCTTCAATTCTACATTTTAAGGTTGCAACCTTACATAAAATTTTTCCTTTAAAAAATGTTTATCCAAATTATAATTTTATTTATTTATTATAATTTTATTATTTTTAATGATCACTATATTTCGGTGATTAGTATTAAATATCACGCAATATTAGTTTAACTCAAATGAATAGTGTAGACCACCAAACACTTCGTTTAAGTGTAAGATCGCAGTATAATTTTTTTTTCGTCAAAAGAAGAATCCGTAACTTTGTCCTAAAATTGCTATTATTTTCTACTAATCACGATTTATGGTTTAGATTCACCACGATGCTCACTGATATTTTGGCCTTCTGTTCCTCTTTTCTCTTCTGGATCACTTACCTTACCCTTCTTACAAACCATTGACATTTTTTTTTACGAAAAAGAAAGCAAAAGGAAAGAAAAATAAAAAAAATATACAACAAGGCCATTTACCTATTGTATAAGGTGGTCACAATTAATCTTCTACCTATTGTATAAAGTGGTCACAATTAATCTTGACCATTGAATGTGAAATTGGGTAGTTTTATTCATTTATTTCATTGACCAAACTCAAATTTCAAAAGAAATTTTTTTGTACTTTGTGACATTCTTAAGCTATCAAATTTAGCATCGGACGGTTATAAGTATTTGTGACCTCCTTGTACAATAAGTAAACGATACCATTATATACAATCCCAATATCATTAATTTACTGATGGGTCCATGCTCTCTCCAATATCGTCTACCACTTCAATGGACTAGTATTTTGTTTCAAGTACGTTTTGTCTCCTAACATTATTTATCAAGGTCCTTCCAAAATTATCATGGAAAACCAAATCCCAAGAGAAGAAGAACCTTTATTTAATGCGGAAACTCCACCATATTTATCAATACCGTATCAAACTGCTTAGTCCGATCGCTTGGACTGGCAATCAATGCCTTTGCTAGTCTTGTACATAATAAAAATCAAGTCGGATAAAAAAATAGTTAGAATGTATATTTGACCGGATTTGGTTAGTCAGATCTTCTAAATTGATCAAATAGAATGACATTTTTTTTATTATATTTTAGATTTTAAACTATAATTCTTAATCCTTTTAATTTTTTAAAAATTGAATACAATTGATGGGATCGAAAATCAAAATCGGTTTTGACGGAACTAGATCTCCCCCCAATTCGATGGTTGGTCCGATTTTTATAATATTGTGCTCCACTTTCTCTAGTAACCTCATTCTCTAGGAAGCTTGCTCATCTTTGCCTTCTCTTGGATACAAACACCTACCCTCTTTTCTCCTCCCATTTGAACTCACCTGCCACCTTATAGCTCACTTAAATCTTTATTAAAAATAATAAAATAAAATACGACGATGGATGTCTCAACATAATATCCTACCTTCCATTTCTACTATTAATACATCAAAAAAAAAGAGAAAAAAGTATCATTTATTTACATGTGGATCCCACCATCTATAAGCCAGTGACATGTAGCCTTACCATTAGATTTGGTCCAATTATTGTCTTTTTCTAATTTCGTCGATCCACATACAATATACCCTTGAAATATCGCCGAGTCAAAGTGGAATTAACTGAGTCAGTTCGGGACCAAGAATCATGCAATTCTTGTCTGAAGAATCATGAAATCACCCCGATTCTCCTGATCTTGGATTTTCTTTTTCCCAACTTTCTGTTAAAAATATAACCTGTCCGAGTCTAATTAGGTGAATTGGAATCGACCCTGGTGAGTCGGACACCGATTCCAATTTTGAAAACTTTGAAAAGTTCTGCATGTTTTTGCCAGCTCCATGCACCATCTCCACCTTTCGCTGCCAGTCAACCTCTTCCCACCACGTAGGCACAAGTCATCTTGAAAAGGAGTCCCAATTAAAATAGAAGGGATTCCTTATGAAAATAAGAGGTGGGTGGTTATTATAATGAATACCTCATAAAAGTTACAGTGAGATATTCAGAAAAGAAGAGAGAGGTTTCATACTCTACAAGAGAGAGACTTAAAAACTCTAATCAACACATACAAAGTGAGAGATCACAACAGCACAGACAAGTAAGAGAGTTAAAATGTAATGAACACATACAGAGTGAGTGAGATATCGCAGCAAGAAAAGAAAATTACACTGATAGGCATGAGGTCTTGTGATCCAACCCCAGGGGAGTAAAAATTCTTTTATGAGGATGGGCTGAGGCTTTAGCGATAGTACTGCTGAGCCTAATGATTAATTTTAGAACTTCATCCTCACTAAAAAAAAAAAGAAAAAAGAAAAAAAAGAGGGTAAGGAGCCCAAATCCCCACTAAATTATCAGTTTTTTTAATTACCCAAGTATTCTACATGATGTTTTCCTATTTTATAAGAGATATATTTTGAACCCAAATCCCCTTTTTTTTTTCATAATATACTCTTCCCCCCAAGCCCATGTGACAGGAGAGCAAAGGCGCCATTAACTTAACGAAGAGCCGAGGTTTTAAACAATCACCAAAAAAATTTAACTAAAAAAGGTTGTTTTGATGTCCAAATATCGTCAAATTATTCATCTCGACATCAAGATGCATGGACATGGATTCCAATTTTTAGAAATAGTACGTCTTGTAACGCACTTTTGGACTGTTAATTTTCAAGTTTTAATAGATTGGCTCGATCTACATTGTTTTTAAAGCTATAAA
Organism: Amborella trichopoda; assembly: GCF_000471905.2. The sequence goes on along the minus strand of NW_006498057.1, from coordinate 3,655,785 downwards.
TTTTATAATTAAAGATGACTTGATTTCTAGTATTGAAACCACACTATTTAGAGGTGTGCTCTAGTTTAATTGTTTAGAGCTTATACAAACCGCACTCTTTAACTAAAAGGCACGGACATGACAATATTGGTAAGAAATATTATAGGGAGCATGCATGGTATTACAGTGTTTTCAGCACCCTGAAAGAAGGGACTCTTAAGGCACGAGTTTCTCTTGTCTCATGAAGTCAATCCAATAGAGAATGGAAGAGACAGTGTCGCAGGTGTGGGTGAATCCAAACCGGTTGGCCTTTTCTCCGGTGGTCAAAATCTTGTAGGGCATCCTGAACAACCCATCCAAAAACCACCAATTTGCCATCTCCTCCACCTTCGTTTTTCTCAGCCCATTCCTTTCAATGATCTCAGCCCAAATTTCCCCTTTGTCGCCCATTGTTTCCACCACGGACCTGGCCGGAGAAAACCACCCATCCCCACTTTTCGGTGACATCTCCGGCTGCTCCAGTTGGAACTTGGCTGCTATCTTGGGCCACATCTCCTTCCATGTGAAATCCTGGCCATTGATTGCGTTGAATGGCTGTCCCTTGGTGGCATCGACACCGTCGATTGCTGCCCAGATATGTTGCCGGGCCACGAGCCGGGCATCGGAGGCATCGATGTAGGGCTCCTCCCAGCACTCTGGAATCCCACAAAACAGAAAAGGCATGCTCAGGTGCTTGCATAGGCTCGCGTAAACGCACAAGCATCCGACTACGTTGAATAGTGAAGAAGTGGAGCATCCCATCAAGAGTCCGGGCCTGTGAATTGACCATGAAACTTGTGTTTGGAGGAGTTTGGGCACGACCATGTCTTCGAGAGCATAGTAGAAACAATGGCCATCGGTTGTTCTCGGGCTCTCCTCATCATAACGATGGTTCTTTTCCTCTAAAGATTTGCCGGTTTCCATGATGATTTTATGGGAGATGTAGTGTCTGGTGCCGGTTTGGATGGTGAGGTGTTTGAGGTTCGGGGCATTCGGAAGGAGGGCATCGAGGGTGTTCGCCATCATCTTCGCATTCATATCAGAGCAATCGGGGGAGTCCAAAGGGAAGTCGACAGCCCAAGTGGTCCAGAAGATGTGGGTCACATCTTCAAGCTCCGAGAGCTTTGACACAGTCACTTCTCGATTTAGAAGATCGCATGCAATGGATTGGCACTGCTTCTGATGGTGGTGGTTGTCAGCGTCGTGCCCAGGTGAACGACGGGCCACGGCATAGACCTTGGAACAGTCTGGCCGGGATGCCAGTAAAGCCACGAGCTCCGCCCCCACGAGCCCCGTTGCTCCGGCGACTACAGCCACGATGGATGCCTGTGGTGCGGCTGTGGTGGACCTCTCTGAGTCAATTGCCGGGTCTTGTGGGGGTGAGGGGCGATCCATGGTTAATGTGACAATGGCTGGCACACATGCGTATATATAGATGCACTACAACGAGATGACGTATGCCTGCCGCAATCTCATTTTTGACATTTTGAGTTTATAAATTAGAAATAAATCATTTCATTTTTTCCCCTGACAATTTCCATTTCTATGGGGAAGTTTGTTTTGACTTCAAACTTCTCAAATCACTTCTCATCTCTAATAATAAATAAATAAATAAATAGAATTGAAGTCAAAAAAGAAGAAGAGAAATTTTCATATAGTTATATCTATCAAAAAATAACGGTGATGCATTTCTCGAATCTAAGCCTAACAGTAACTATATATGCTTTGGTTGTATCCAAATGGTACCCAAATCCTAGACAATATATTTCTTAGAAGACTTTATTTCATACTAGATTAATGAGATTTAATTAATCCATGGACTTCTAGGATCGGTTGTACATGGATTTAGCCGCATGGGCCATTAATAGATAGAAAAATGGTTTTTAAATTTAACCAAATTGATATCGCATTTGTATGGGAACGGGCTACCGTGCTTAGTTGGTGCATGAATCCATTTGTAATGGAATTGGGTTCTTCATACAAGTAGAGTTCTGCGATGGGGGCGCGGACCACCATTGTGCAGAACTACAATGAATGGAGCTCCATCCTAGCCAAATAGGATCGTGGTATTGTTAAGATGGGGGCGAGGCTCAAAATTAAATGGGATCTCGTTTTTGTTGTCGATGGGAGCGCAATCTTAATAGACATGGGAGTACGATCCCATGTTACATGTAACACGTTCTTGTCAAATAAGGATCTCGATCCTAACTTATCAAGATCTCGCTCTCTATTAAAATGGGATCTCGTTTCCTATTCAAACCGGATCTCGCTTCCTAATCAAACGGGATCTCGTTCCGTAAATACATGGAACACATTCTTGTTAAATAGGGATCTCGATCCCAATGTATCAGAATCTCACTCCCTGTTCAAATGGGATCTTGATCCGTAACTTCTACCCTCACCAAAACTCGCTCCGGAGCTTCGGGTAGCCATCGATCCGATGCTCCCGTTCCCGAAATTGGAGTCGCTCCCGTTCTCACTCCCACTCTCGGTAACTATGGTTGCACCTTGCTCCCTAACCACACGAAACTAGATGCCATTTCGGGCTTGGAGCGTAATACTTAAAGAAGCTTTTATCGCGGAAATCTATGTAGGATATTTGTAGGTTATTGGGTCCATCGTAATCAGAATATCTTTTTTCTTTTTTTTTTGAGTAATTTAAAAAAAGACAGACCCCTACCCGTTTTTTCATCATGAGAATACCCGCCCGTCACCACCTTGTATTTCTTAGGAAAGATGGCGGATGGCTGGTCACTATAAAGCTCGGAATAGAATACAGAAAAGTTTGTGTTTGGTAGGCCTGCACTACCAATTTCTACAAAGAAAGTTCTAGAATGTTCCCATGAAAATAAAGAGCCAATTATCTAGACGCAACAAAAAAAAAAAAAAAAAAAAAAAAAATAGTAAAAATACAAAAAGAGTTGAATTGGCTCAAAATTACAAGGAATATCATTTGCTATAGATTTTAAATTTTTTTTCGAAATGCCCCACAGTCCACTTGGTTATCCACTGCCCTTTGAACTCCCCCAAGTTTGCTCTGATATGAATGCCAAGAAGATTGGGAGCTCCCTCGATCCTGAACGCCCCGAATCTCAAACGACCTCACCATCCAAACTGGCAACAAACACTACATCTCTCCTAAAATCGTCATGGGAACCGCCAAATATTTAGAGAAAAAGAACCATCCTTATGATGAGGAGAGCCCCAGAGCAACCTATAACCATTATTTCTACCATGCTCTCGAAGACATGGTCGCAGCCAAACTCCTCGAAACACAAGTTTCATGGTCAATTCACAGGCCCAGACTCTTGATGGGATGTTCCACTTCTTCATTTTTCAACATATTCGGGTGCTTGTCGTGTTTTGTGGGAGTCGAGAGTGCTGGGAGGAGCCCCACATCGATGCCTCAGAAGCTTAGCTCGTGGTCCGGCAACAGATCTGGGCAGCAATCAATGGTGGAGATGCCATTAAGGGGCATGCATTAAACGCAATCAACGGCCAGAATTTAACATGGAAGGAGCATGAAAAATGCTATAAAGTATAACGCAATCTTCTCCTTCCATGTGAAATTCTAACTGTCGATTGGTCGAATGCCTGCCTCTTAGTGGTGTCTCCAATCTCTTTGTATTTTGCCTACTTTTGTTTGTGCCCTTAATTGGCTCTAAAATAAAATCATTAGCCAATCTTGATGAACACCCAAGAAGCCCATACTTAAAATAATATTGGATGGATGGATGAAGGGGAGGCATAAATTGCTGAAATCAGAAGATTAAATGCTTAGTCCTCATCTTGCATTGAAGTACCCTTTATATGCATCCTCAGAGACATACAATACATATGCACACAAGGCCGATAGTGATTTGATCCGGATCAGACTGTTGATACACTATTATCAACTGTTATTTTCGGGCTGCAATTAATATATAACATGATCGGATCAATAGTAGTTGTTTAATTAAGATCCAATGGTTAGTTTCAGAAAAAATCAAGATCGGATAGCCATCAGCCCAAATAAAAATCATATATGCTGCCACCCATAGAAATATGGCCTTATATTATTTGTCCTTTCAAGAATAGATCTATATAAAGTGTGACATGCAAGTGGAAATATCAATTGGGATTTGGAGGTTGGGTTCCCACTTCTTGTCTTCTTGCTTTGGTAGTTAAATCGTTGAAGATTGAGAAACCAAATCCAAGATTCGGATCCTGCTTATAAGCTTCTTTAAAAGCATATATATTTATATTCTTTGACTGTTTATATCTATATCTATCATTCTATGCACTATATCCACATTGTAGTGTAGAAAATTTATAGTTACACTATGCAAACTTGATTGACCATGTTTAATATAGTGGCATGCACAAGGCAAGATTGCAAGGAAAATACATTAATGTATATTAAATTCAATAAATAAATTATTAATTAAAAAACTAATCAATACATGATTTCTTAGGTCACTTTGGCATATATTGTAAAGGAGTCATATGATTTTAGTTTTTTTTTTTTTCTTTTTTTCCAGAAACAAATGATGTATAGAAATGTGACTTCACAACAGTTTATTGTTGACATCAGACGGCAGATAGGGTGGTAGGATACTATTGAACTCCAGTAGGTGGTATCAAAGTCTTCTGCATTATATGATGGGAAATATATTTGTCAGCCCTTTTGCCTATGATATAGTATAGGTCCCACCAGCTCCTGGAATACTATTTTTCAAGGAAAAATAGTTAGAGCATTAAAAATTTAGAACCAAATGGGGCACAAAAATTAGTGAATATATATTAATTCACATCACTTGTAGGTAGGTCAAGAGCTTTTTTTCATCAAATAACTTTGATCTTTGACGATATATTAAAAACATTAGACGATTATGATACCATCCAGAAAGAGAAGTAATAATATATTGTAATTTTGTAGAACTTAGAAAAAATTATTAAAAGACTTTCATAGCAATGGAAAAACAATGTTATACAACATGGTCAAATGGTAAAACATAGATGAATAATTACTAGAATTAATTTTAAAAATGCGAAATTAAATCGCATCTAGAATGTAAGCACAATTCAAAGATAATATTCGTTTTTGTTGATCAAACACATTTAAATGTTACAATTAGCTATCTTCACATACTAATAAAGTTTAAAGGGAAGTTCTATAGGACAACTGTGAGGCCAACTTTACTTTATGATATGAAAATTTAGCAATCAAGAAACAACATACCAACATGATTAGTCTAGCTAAGGGAAGAATGTTGAGATGGATGAGTGACAAGACAAAAAAAAATAGAATTCAGAATGAATATATTCGAGAGAACTTAGAGGTGGCTCCAATAGGCGACATGAAGAGGGAAGGCTTTAAAATGACAAAAAGAAGACCAAAGGGACATGGATAGAAGTAGTGATAATCTTATGTATTGAATTGTAGTTTCGTTGAGGATATGACCGTTGATAGAGCGGAATAGTGGAACAAGATTTACGTAACTAATCTCAAATAGTTGAGATACGGCTTTAGTGATGATATACCTCAAAGTATAATATGCTAAAATTACAAAATTGACATTAACAATTGATATTTATTTAATGATGGGGTTTATATGAGGCCTAGGCCATACGACAAAAAGTAAAGTCGTAAGTCGAACCCTCTACGAATGTAGCTCTAATGTTGAAACCTATAAAACGGTTTGAAAGTTTTTTTTAACTCCTAATTATAAAATTTAATAATTTTCCAGCCGTCTTATGGGTTTCAAGCACATATTCAGTACGTAAGATGATGTTTTTCTTTTTATTTTTTAAATTTGGGACCCTAAAAATACTCCTAGAGTAGAGAATGAATGAACACTATGCTTCTGAGGGAGCATATATAATTTGGCCTAGTTTAAATGATTTATATTAGCTCCTAAAGCAACCTAAACGTCAAGTGATATCACTGGTATTTTATAAGGTTTGACTTCCATTAAAAGGAGGATGAAATTAGAAGTGGATTGAATGATAAATTAAGGACAAAAATATAATTAAAAGTAAACCCCTTCTATTGTGTGTTGTTATAATAAAAATAATCACAATAAGAAATAATTAAAACAACAAAACAAAAGCATTATTAACAATAATGTTAAAATAGTACAAAAGTAATTGACTAGGCAACTAGGTGGAAGAGACTGATATGTTGTCCAAGATAATTGTTGGGCAAGCATCACATAGGTTTTATCTCTCAATTTCTTTTTTTTAAATCCTTATAGAAAAGTTTAGCCTCATCATCTATGATGCAAACCCTCTCCCTATCCAATAATTCAACAAAAGGCTTGCATCACTCCAAACTAACTTGTGAGGCACTCCTACATTCCCCAATATATAGCAGCCCTTAAAAAAAGGCTACGTGTGAATAGGTCAGGTACCACGCAAGCTAAAAAATGCAAATTAGAAATTAAATTTTTTGGGAAATACCACTGAAATGGTCAAATTATCCAAACATACCATTCAAGTGGTCATATAAGCCAATTTATTAGTAAAGTTTGAGATTTTTTTTTAAGAATTTTAAGTCTAGCCAATAACATGCTCACAGTTATTCAATTTGAATCGAAAGTACAAGAATGTTTGTGACTTTGTGTTAAAAGGAAATGGTCTCTTTACATATTTTTCCTTTTGTTAAAAATGCCCAAAACACTAATGTTTTGGGTTTGAAATCTTGCACATGCAAGGGCATTCCAAACTTTGACCTATGGAAAAATTACCAAAATTTTCGCTTGTTAAAGGTTGGTGGGAAAGAGTCTGGAGCCAATAAATAATTCAACAGGTTGGGTCTGGGTCCACTTGACCTCAATCCGAATGGCTCGAGTCTAGGTCTTGGTCGAATGTGGGGTTGGGTCTAGGTCGAGATCAATCCAACCCTACTTGACCTGGTGTGTGGGCCAGTCCAATTGATTTGGCCACAACCGAAGACTGGGTTGGTTCCAGGTCTAATTTAAACATGGTGAGATCGTCTCTGCGTCTTGATTGACCTAGGCATTACCCAATCCATTCCCAGCCTTATCCAAGGTTCCAAACACAAAACTAGAAATTTTAATGAAAAACGTTGTACCATGTTTAAAATTTGGAACAAGTGGGGGTTCTTTTGTCTAGGACTGACAACGAGTCAAGCTTGGGCTGGGCTTGCTTTGGCCCTAGCCAGAGACTAGCGTCTACAAAGCCGACCCTGGCCTTGACATGGCCAAAGAGGTGAAACATTATCCAAAAAATAAAAAGACAGAAAGAAATAAGATAAAAAGGGTTGGCCCATGCCGCACCAGGCTGGCCTCATTGGGGCTTCGGCTCGGCATGGCCTAGCCCTATAGCCTTTATAATTTTCTATTTGTAAATCATTTATAGTAAAGGGCAAGCTTTCTATGTGTCCCCTACTACATAAAATTTATATATTCCTCCTATCCAACTGCCAATTCTGAATGGACGGTTGCTACGGCCCCAATCACAATGTCACATCTCTACATTATTTTATTATTAGTTTTTTTCTATAAAATAATTTGACACCAAATTTTGGGTGTTCACTTCTCTCTTAAACTCGTACTTGTAAACAATATAAAAAAAGAGATTGTTTATAAAGAGACCATTTATCTTTTGTATATGAAATTTACAAGTATTCTTGTCCCTTAAATTTTAAAATGGGTGGTTGTAAGAGTGTCATTAAATAGACAAAAAGATTCAAAAAAATTCTCAAACTTCATAAGACACCCCAAGCCATCCAATTTGACATTTAATGAGTGAAAATAATTGTAACATTTATGTAACAATCCCTAATAAAAATATTTTCAGCAAAATAAAATAACTAAAATACCTCTAAAATCTCTAATATGTGAAGAAATGCAGTTGTATTTTCCTATGAATTGGTGTCAAATTTTTGCCATGGGAAAAATGTGTAGATATACATGCGTAACGTAATTTTTACATGCAAATATTTTCATATCCACCAATGTGGGAATTTATTTTGGGTCCGTGTTCGCTTATAACCATACCGAAGATTCCCGTCAATGGAAATTAACAACTTCACCCTTTCTATCAATGCTTAGTTCTCTGAATAATGAGGAGAGCAAGTCCAACAGTTTTATCGAAGTTCATTACTGGTAGATTCGTTGCCTTTGTAGAGCTCAACTGAGGTTGAACACTCGAGCCTCTTTCTCACACTATGCATTTTAGGGAGAGGGAGAGAATCGATGGTTATACTTAAATGGGATTCTTTATAAAGGGACTATTTATCTCTTATATATGGAGGTCATTCCTACTCATTAGATGTCAAATTGGATGGCTTGAGGTGAGTCATGAAGTTTGAGAATTTGTTTTTTTGGAACTTGGTATCTAATCAATGACACTCTTATAACCACCCATTTTGAAATTTAAGGGACAAGAATGATTGTGACTTCCATGTACAAAAGATACAATCCCTATTTAAACCATAGTTATCAGGAGCGGGAGCGTCGGATCGAAGGCTGCCTAAAGCTCAAGAGCTCGGGGAGCAAGTTCCGGTGAGGGTAAAAGTTACAGATCAAGATCCCGTGTGAATAGAGAGCGCGTTCCTGATACATTGGGATCGAGATCCTTATTTAATGGGAACACATATCATGTAAAATGGGATCGTATTCCCATATTCATTAGGATTGCGCTCTCATAGACAACTGGAACGACATCCCATTTAAAGTTTAGTCGCGCCCCCATTTGAAAAAATGTGTTCCTATTTGGAATAGATCGAACTCCATTCAAGGTTGGATCGCGTTCTGCTTAACTTGGAGCCAATCTCCATTTCTCCTTTCTTTCTCTCTCGACCAGACATTCACAACCTCTTCAATCTCTGCACCCTTGATCCAACGGACCCATCTGCCAAGATGTGCCCCTCCCCCTCTCTAACTTCATGAACACATTTGTCGACTTCACAATGAGTGGATTATTTTTCTCTCCTCAGAAAGCAAAATGACAACAAAAATCCACATACTCATCTCAACCTCGCTTGTTAGTAATTGGGGACCTCTATGGCGATCTCCAAAAGGCCAAACAAGCTCTGAAAATGGCTAAAATCTTTGATGAAAATGATCATTGGATTGCAAACAACTCCATGGCTATGAAGCTTGGTGATATCCTTAATAGAGGAGGAGAAGAGCACAAGCTCCTTTATTTTTTAAAAAAACTCAGGCAAGACACAGAGAAATCAATTGGGAAGCTGTTGATTTTACAGGAAAACCATGAAAATAGAAATATACAAGGGGATTTTAGGTATGTTATAAAAGCTGGCCTTTACGCATTCAAGAATTGAGGTGACTGGTTTTCTATAGGAATTCAAAAGAAAAACCTTTGTAACGGATTGGAAAAGCAAATTAACATTTTTAATGGAGTAACAAAAAATTATCCATCTGGATATAGGGCTAGAATAACTGCTTTGAGTCCTGGAGGCCTAATTTCTATGTGTTTTTTAACTGATAACCGTATCGTGTTAATAGTGGGTGGTTATGATTTTGTTCATGGTGGGATCCTCCCTAAGAATGGAGTTCTGGGAACATAGGGATCGCGATCTTAAAACTCTAGGAGTGGGGATCTAATTTGTTGGGAAACCACATCTACAATGTTATGGAACGCGTTCCGTGGGACAGTGGGAGTGAGATCCGTGCGGTAGCGAGAGCGAGCTCCGTTGTGAATATGATCGAGAATCCTAAAATAGGAGTGAGCTTCTAAAACGTTGGGAATGGGTTCCAGACGAGATCCCAGCCACGGAGCGCCGGAGCTTGGTTCCGGAGAGGGAGTGCCGCCCTAATTGCGTGCTTCCGATAATTATAATTTAAACCTTATTATAAGATATTATCTACAAAGAGACCGTTTACTTCTTATACAAGAGGTAACATTCATTCTAGTCTTTTAAATTGCAAAATGGGTGGTAGTAAGAGTGTCATTGAATAGACACAAAATTCCAAAAAAAAATTTCTCATGCTTCATGACTTACCCCAAACGATCCAATTTTTGAGTGATAGTAGTTGTCATCTCCTTGAAATAAAAACAATCCCTTTCCCTACAAGTTCAAATAAGAGAGGGCACCGCCTCTTTTATTAAATAGCTCATATTTGTGTTCTTCCTACTCATCACGCACAACCAACCGAAAGAAACGATTTCAATATGAGAGAGTATTGGGGAATGTCACCTGATTGTGGCGATTAGCATCTGACCTCAACGACAAATACCGGTTAATTAAATAACTCTTCAACCACTTTACCCCACCACCGAAATGACCACAATTTTCTCTCTTATGCACAAAGCATCAATCATTTTGATAGCCCAATTTTTTTTTTGAAAAGTAAGTTGGCTAAGTCTCTAAACTGTATTGTATATTCTTAAGTAGGAAAAAATGGCATAATAGATCTAGGACTAGGCATGGGCTTCTTTAGCCCGGTCTGTGCCGAGTTGTTGGGGTCAGAGCCCAGGCTGGCCAAGCTTAGGCCCGGTCCCCCACAATAATTTATTGAAATGCCTTTTTAACTTTATAAAAATACCATTAGGCTCCAATTCTCCGTTCTTTTGTTTTTTTTGGGATAAGTCAGTGGGAGAGAAGAAGAAGATACAACTCATAAATTTACAACCCTAGAATAGGGCAAGCTTGCTATATCATGCAACAACCCGAGAGAAAGAAAACCAGGCGATTTAGATCATCAGTGGCATTTGAGAAAACTGTAGCCTTCTTTGTACGAATATCAGCAACCATATTGGCCTCATAATAAACATAGACTAAAGACCAAACGCAACCTGAAAGTTTATAGCGACAATTAATAGCCAATTCTCCATTCTCTCAAGAACATACTCCTTTTCCACGAGCCAAGTTCTCCCACAAACAAATTTGCCTAAAAATGAATCACTAATTAACTTCTCCCTTATCTCTCTCAATCTTTTACCGACTTGGTAGCCTGTACTCAACATTGACATTTCTAGGGATTCATCATCATCATCATTTTAACTTTTTTTTAACTATTTGGTTCGGCTACACACATCTTAGTCCGTTATTCTACTCTATCAAGAGTCATACCTTAGTGACATTCCCAAGTATTATCGCACAAAAATAAACAACCGGAAAGTTCGTTCATCCAATGGCTCTGCTAACATAAACCGCATCTAAGTTCTTTTCTCGCCATCAATACTATCAAGCTCAAGCTGTATGTATGGTACCACTGCATGCGCCAAAAGCACACATTAAAAATCATGGTCTTGCAGTCAAAATAACCATGCAAAGATGTCTAGAAAGTGAAAAGCCCATATCTCTCTCTCTCTCTAGAAAGTGAAAAGTTATAGGGCATTTTATTGAATTCTTGGTAAGAGAAAAATGGTAACTCGTACTGTCCTGATTTCTAAATCACCATTCAGTTAAATCGGTTTTAATTACAAAAAGTCGTTTTGGGAAGTTTGAATATCAAAAGCCTTAATAAGTTTCGATCATAAATGGCATGTCTCTAACGCCTTATGATGGTAGATTTTTATTGTTTTGTTGTTCAATTAGTTTTAATAACAAAACGTTTTGAAATTCAATGGAAATTAATGTAGTGTCTCTTCCAGTTCGAGTATAATTGTTAAAACGGCCATTTATCATGTAAGGCTGCGCCTCTATACTCCCTCTTTCACCACGTTCTCTCTCTCATGACTAGTGTCATATTATACACCATGGGTGCACCACAATATCCCACTGGGTGAGCTATTTTCTCCTCTCCTCTAGTTTCATACCAGTTTTTTTGGCGTTCCATCTGGCCTATAGTTTTTGTATTCAAATTGGGGATTGTATACAATGGAGACTATTGAGGTCATAATTGCTTATAACCATCCGATGTGAAATTTGATAGCGTAATTGTATCATAAAGTTTAAAAAAATTTCTTTTGAACTTTGTGCTTGGTCAATAGAATAAATGTAACCACCCATTTTAACATTCAAAGGTGAGGTAACTGTGACCACCTTGTCCAAAAGATAAATAGTCTAATTGTATACTTTTTCTTTCAAATTATTCTTACTTGTTTTCCATAATCTCATTAAGATAAATATTCTCATTGTATACTTTCCGTTCAAATTAATCTTACTCTTTTTCCATAATCTCATTAAAAAGACCTGTTAGCTGAAATTAGGTTACCCATAATCCATAAAATGGGTAAGGGGACAAGAAAAACTGAGAGCATGGGTTTGGCCTTCAAACCATATGAATTGCTCATTCCCTCCACTTTTTCCTTGAAATAGTGGAGGCCTCACACTAACAAAAAGGAAGCCCCTCAATGGGATTGGTCGGTTCCACAATAACCATTAAAAACAAGAAATCTAATAATAAAGTGTTGGTGAAGAAGATCCACAACACCTGCCACTAAATTTCCCATCTATAAATCTCTCTCAACCCTGCCTGTTTTGTTGTGCATGTTTACTATGCTTGGCTGAGTTACCCATGCTTCTCTCAAACTGAGCTTTTGGTCATATATACTTATTGATAGCATTGGGCATTAAGAAAAGTTCATAGGACTCTGAACTGATTCTTCGACGAAAAGCCCGAAAGACCCATCAATTTTCTATTCAGAGAAACTTTTTGTAGGACATGGTCTAGTGAATTGATGTTGATAGCCATGGAATTCCTTTTGAGGTTCTCAGTTGCTCTTTTAAGTTTGGACAATGCTCTGGCAATGACTCCTTGGATTGTGAACTGATACTCTTGAACAAATCCTAGAATCCATCAAATCTGTAGGGTGAAAAGCTCTGTTTACGAGCTGCTCTAGGGAATTGAGTTCACGAACCATGTTGGTCCTTCACAGGTTCTCACCGATTCTCTGCATTTTATTTCTCTTCCACGTCTTTTCTAGTGATTTAGTACAGGGAAGAGTTCATCACCATTCAAAGCACAGGAATTCTTATGTTGAAGCCTCCATTTTTGAACCACAATCACCATCACCTTCACCTTCACCATCACCGTCAATGTCACCTTCACCTTCACCTTCACCAGTTAACTCAAGCTCTTATAACTCTTCCTCACCTTCACCCTCACCCTCACCTTCACCTTCACCTTCACCTGTTAAATCAAGCCCTTATAACTCTTCCTTACATTCTCCAACACCTTCGCCTTCACCAGTTAACTCAAGCTCTTATAGCTTTTCACCTTCACCTTCACCTTCACCTTCACCTTCACCAGCAAACTCAGGCTCTTATAACTCTTCCTCCTCTCTGGATGTATTTGATGTGAGATATTTTGGAGCTAAGGGTGATGCCATAACTGACGATACAGAGGCATTAAAAAAAGCATGGGCAGCAGCATGCCTAGTAGAAATGGCTATTCTTCTTGCTCCAGCAGGCTTTACCTTCATGATACAATCCACAATTTTTGCAGGCCCTTGTCAACCTGGACTGATTTTTCAGGTACCTTACACTTAATTCCTGCTAATCTCAGAATTTTCTTTGGAGAGAGAGAGAGAGAGAGAGAGAGATGCATGCTAACATTGATTGAAAGCAACTGCATTTTCATTCAATTGTTTGAAAAGTACAACTAACCATAAGACATCACAGAGAGATAGAGAGGAAAGAGCTAATTCAACTATAGAGACTAACAATTTTTTGAATTTGGTGGAAAGGTGGATGGCACACTGATGGCACCAGATGGCCCGGATTCCTGGCCAAAGAACAATAGTAGGCGGCAATGGCTAGTTTTCTTCAGAGCTGATGGCTTGAGCCTCAAAGGAGGTGGACTTATTGAAGGAAAGGGAGAAAAATGGTGGAACCTCCCTTGCAAACCTCACAGAGTACATGCAAAAACCATACAGAACCACTAATTTCTTTCACTAAATATATGGAATTCCAGTTTAAATATGAGCCTACTAACCTTTTAATCCTTCACAAAACAGGGCGTAAATGGATCGACATTACCGGGGCCTTGTGATAGTCCTGTTGTAAGTTTTTTCAATCTTGGGTTTCCAAAATTTCAATAGTTTTTAAAATATCAAATGACCGACACTCATGGCTCTATAATCATTGCTTCTGCTACAGGCAATACGGTTCTTCAAGAGCTCAAATCTCACAATGAAAGGTCTTAAACTTCAGAACAGCCCCCAATTTCATATCATATTTGACAGCTGCCGAGAAGTCTTTGTGGACTCTATTTTCATAACTACTCCTGCATTAAGTCCCAACACGGATGGCATTCATTTAGAGAATACAGAATCTGTTAGAATTTACAATTCCATCATCTTCAATGGTAATAATAGTTTAAGAAAAGAAAGAAAAGAGATTCAAAAGACTCTTCAAAAGTTTTTAATCTGCATTCCATATCTTATTCTGCAGACGATTCTGAATTCACATTTCTTTTTCGCAGGTGATGATTGCATATCAATCGGAGCAGGGTGCATGAATGTTGATATACAAAATGTAACTTGTGGACATAGCCATGGCATCAGGTCCACTATCCATTACATTCTCTTGATTGCAACATAATTATATAAAGAATGAAAATGACTCTCTCCTCTCTCTCAAGTTCAATATTGTTCCAATTCAACAATGGACAATACTTGTGAGTTCAAACTCTTGCGTCACTGCATTCAAAGATCACTTAAAAGGTACAATTAGTACTTCATGAACTAACAGATTGCTTTCTTCATTCTGTGCAGCATAGGAAGCCTAGGCAACCATAACTCACATGCCTGCATATCGGATGTTAGAGTACGCAACACAGTCATAAGGAATTCAGACAATGGAGTTAGAATCAAGACATGGCAAGGTGGCGCTGGATTAGTAACCGGGGTGAGCTTCAAAGACATTTGCATGGACAATGTGAGGAACCCCATAATCATAGACCAATACTACTGCCTCTCCAAAGATTGCAGGAACCAGACCTCGGCTGTGGCGATTTCCGGAATTTCTTACTCCAGAATTCAGGGGACCTATGATATTAGAAGCCCTGCTGTTCACTTAGCATGCAGTGATACAGTGCCTTGTGCAAACATCTCTCTAGCTGAGATTGAGTTGATTCCTTTCAAAGGAGAGAGAATTGCTGCTCCCTTTTGTTGGAATGCATTTGGGGGATCCCAAACACTAACTACTCCACCTGTTTTTTGCTTGCAAGAGGGGGTCCCCAAGGCCATAGCTGAGACCACAGATGATTATTGTTGATTCCATTAGAGATACCACTGTGTATAAAAAAAGAAATTAGGGGAGCCTTGATCATGGTATTAACAGAGGAAGTATAGTTTATGAAATGTTGGTCCTAGCTGGAGTTTTAAAACAAGTGTAAAACTATAGTTTAAAGACAGTACATGAAAGGTACAAGGCTTTTGTAGTGCTTTAATTATTGCTGTTATCTAGAACTTAGAAGTAATGGTTTGTCATTTTTGTCCTTTTATGTTGATTCCCAACTTAATGTATATGTTGTTGATGATAAAGCTTTTTATGGGTTGCACATGCATTCACCTTTTGATTGAGAGAGAGATTCCACTGAAACTGCCTCAGAAGCTCAGAAGTAAGGGAAAATGTATCAAAAAGTGGGTCAAGGGGTTCAGGTAAAATAAGGTAAGAGATACTGAAATGAATTCATGAGAGTGAGTGAAGAGATACAGAGAATTGATGAAAAAGAATAGAAATAGTAAGGTGGGAGTGAGTGGTCCTGGGTAAAGAAATGGAGGGCATGCAGCCGTTGTGACGTCTTTCGGAAAAGGCGCACAAAGCTAAACAACAAAAGCAACGATCACAAAACTCCCTTTTCCTCTCTCTCTCTCCCAACGCCCACAACTGCCTTCTTTCCGCTGCCTCTAATCTATATTCCCGGCTAGGAAGCAACGAGTGGCCGGCCCCCTCTAGGCACAATTAAAACAAAATAATACAAAAAATATGAAAAATAAGAGGCGGTTGGGCCAAGCCTGTCTTTGCCTGGCCTAGGCCCGAACCTCGAGCCGCCTAGGCCTGGCCCAGGCCATGCCAATTAGCCCTTTGTCATCCGTATTCACGAGCCCCTCTTCTCTCTCCTTTTTTGTGGGAAATTCAGTGGGGAAGATAGGCCCGGGTGGTGTCAGTATGATTGAAAACTATAACATAGTCATTAGGTATAGGGGTGCTACCACCGTGACCTAAGCCCTTTACCTGGCCCCACTTTTTTTTTCTTTTTTTTTTTCTAATAATTCATATATATTTTTTTTTGATAATTTGTAGGGAAGACAGGTTGTAAGTAAATTAAGAGTTAGCTTTTAAAAGATATTAATGAAGTGGTATTAATGTTGGAAATGAAAACTACAATGTGGTGACTAGGGTGTAGAGTGCTACCACCGTGACTCAAGCCCCTTTCCCGGGCCATCTGTCTCTCCAAGTGTCATTTGTTACCGCTATTTCTTTGTCTCTCCATAGGTCATTTGTCACCCGTATTTCCGGGTACATTTTCTCTCTCCAAGGGCCACTTCTATTGCTATAAGTATGTCAGATAGAGAGAGAGAGCTGAGAATCAAGTCAAACTGATCTAAAAAAGAAGGTTATCTAATTGATCTAAAAGAAGGTTATCTCGGAAAATTATGAACCTATTTTTGCTAAGAGAGAGTATTATTGCATTACGAATATAAATAAAGTACATTTGAGTATGATACACCATAATTATCTGTGTATGATCCAAAAGAATATTATCTCGGGAAATTATGAGCCTATTTTGGCCAAGAAAGAGCATTATTGCATTTCAAATATAAATAAAGTAACTTTGAGTATGATACTCCATAATTATTTGTGTTTGATCCAAAACAAGGTTAACTTGAGAAATTATGAGCTTATTTTTACCTAGAGAGAGTATTATTGCATTTCGAATATAAATAAAGTTATTTTGAGTATGATACTCCATAGTTATCTGTGTTTGATCCAAAAGAAGCTTATCTCGGGAAATTATGAGCCTATTTTTGTCAACAGAGAGTATTATTGCATTTCAAATATAAATAAAGTACATTTGAGTATTATATTCCATAATTATCTATGTTTGATCCAAAAGAAGGTTATCTCAGGAAATTATGAGCCTATTTTTGCCAATAAAGAGTATTATTGCATTTCAAATATAAATAAAGTATCTTTGAGTATGATACTCAATAATTATCTGTACTTGATCCAAAAGAAGGTTATCTCGAGAAATTATGAACATAATTTTGCCAAGAGAGAGTATTATTGCATTTCAAATATAAATAAAGTACCTTTGAGTATGATACTCCGTAATTATCTGTGTTTGATCCAAAAGAATGTTATCTTGGGAAATTAGGAATCTATTTTTGCCAAAAGAGAGTACTATTGCATTTCAAATATATATAAAGTACCTTTGAGTATGATGCTCCATAATTATCTCTGTTTGATCCAAAAGAAGGTTATCTCGAGAAATTATGAACCTATTTTTGCCAAAAGAGAGTACTATTGAATTTCAATTATATATAAAGTACCTTTGAGTATGATGCTCCATAATTATCTCTGTTTGATCTAAAAAAATATTATCTCGGTAAATTATGCCCCTATTTTTGCCAAGAGAGAGTATTATTGCATTTCAAATATAAATAAAGTACATTTGAGTATGATACTCTATAATTATCTGTGTTTGATCCAAAAGAAGGTTATTTCAAAAAATCATGAGCCTATTTTTGCCAAGAGAAAGTATTATTGCATTTCAAATATAAATAAAATACCTTTGAGTATGATATTCTATGATTATCTATGTTTGATCAAAAAGAAGGTTATCTCGAGAAATTTTGAGCCCATTTTTGCCGAGATGGAGTATTGTTGCATTTCAAATATAAATAAAGTACCTTTGAGTATTATACTCCACAATTATCTGTCTTTGATCTAAAAGAAGGTTATCTCGAGAAACTTTGAACCTATTTTTGCCAAGTGAAAGTATTATTGCATTTCAAATATAAATAAAGTACCTTTGAGTATGATACTTCATAATTATCTGTATTTGATCTAAAAGAAGGTTATCTCGAGAAATTATGAACCTATTTTTGTCAAGATAGAGTATTATTGCATTTTTAATATAAATAAAGTACCTTTGAGTATGATACTCCATAATTATCTGTGTTTGATCCAAAAAAATATTATGTCGGAAAATTATGAGCCTATTTTTGCCAAGAGAGAGTGTTATTGCATTTCAAATATAAATAAAGTATCTATGAGTATGATACTCTATAATTCTCTGTGTATGATCCAAAAGAAGGTTATTTCGGAAAATTATGAGCTTATTTTTGACAAGAGAGAGTATTATTGCTTTTCAAATATAAATAAAGTTCCTTTGAGTATGATACTCCATAATTATCTGTGTTTGATCTAAAAGAAGGTTATCTCGAAAATTTATGAACTTATTTTTGCCAAGAGAGAGTATTATTGCATTTCAAATATAAATAAAGTATATTTGAGGATGATACTTCATAATTATCTGTATTTGATCCAAAAGAAGGTTATCTCGGGAAACTATGAGCCTATTTTTGCCAAGAGATAGTATTAATGCATTTCAAATATAAATAAAGTACTTTTGAGTATGATACTCCATAATTATCTTTGTTTGATCCAAAAGAAGTTTATCTTGAGAAATTACGAACCTATTTTTTCCAAGAGAGAGTATTATTGCATTTCATATATAAATAAAGTACCTTTGAGTATGATACTCTATAATTATCTGTGTTTGATCCAAAAGAATATTATCTCAGGAAATTATGAACCTATTTTTGCCAAGAGAGAGTACTATTGTATTTCAAATATAAATAAAGTACCTTTGAGTTTGATACTCCCTAATTATCTGTGTTTGATAAAAAAGAAGGTTATCTTGGGAAATTATGAACCTATTTTTGCCAAAAGAGAGTATTATTGCATTTTAAATATAAATAAAGTACTTTGTGTACTATACTCCATAATTATCTGCGATCGATCCAAAATAAGGTTTTCTCGATAAATAATGAACCTATTTTTGCCAAGAGAGAGTATTAATTCTTTTCAAATATAAATAATGTACCTTTGAGTATGATACTTCATAATTGTCTGTGTCTGATCCAAAAGAAGGTTATTTCGAGAAATTATCAACAAATTTTTACCAAGAAAGTTATTATTGCATTTCAAATATAAATAAAGTACTTTCGAGTATCATACTACATAATTATCTATGTTTAATCCAAAAGAAGGTAATCTCGAGAAATTATGAACATATTTTTCAATTCAAAGACAAATAAAGTATCTTTGAGTATGATACTCCATAATTATCGGTGTTTGATCCAAAAGAAGGTTATCTCGAAAAATTATGAGCATATTTTAACCAAGAAAAAGTATTATTATAGTTCAAATATAAATAAAGTACCTTTGAGTATGATACACCATAATTATCTGTGTTTGATCCTAACGAAGGTTATCTCGAAAAATTATGAGTATATTTTTGCCAAGAGCTAATATGATTGCATTTCAAATACAAATAAAGTACCTTTGAGTATGATACTCCATAATTATCTCTGTTTGATCCAAAAGAAGGTTATTTCGAAAAATTATGAGCCTATTTTTGCCAAGAGAGAGTATTATTGCATTTCAAATATAAATAAAGTACCATTGAGTAGGATACTTTATAATTAAGTGTGTTTGATCCAAAAGAAGGTTATCTTGATAAAATATAAGCCTATTTTTTCCCAGAGAGAGTATTATTGCGTTTCAAATATAAATAAAGTACCTTTGAGTATGATACTCCATAATTATCTGTGTTTGATCCAAAAGAAAGTTATCTATGGAAATTTTGAACCTACTTTTGCCAAGAGAGAGTGGTATTACATTTCCAATATAAATAAAGTATCTTTGAGTATGATACTCCATAATTATCTGTGTTTGAACCAAAAGAATGTTATCTCGAGAAATTATGAGCCTATTTTTGCCACGAGAGAGTATTATTGTATTTAAAATATAAATAAAGTACCTTTGAGTATGATACTATATAATTATCTGTGTTTGATCTAAATGAAGGTTATCTCGAAAAATTATGAGCCTATTTTTGCCCAGAGAGAGTATTATTACATTTCAAATATAAATAAAATACATATGAGTATGATACTTTATAATTATCTGTGTTTGATCCAAAAGAAGGTTATCTCAAGAAATTATGAACCTATTTTTGTCGAGAGAGAGTATTATTGCATTTCAAATATAAATAAAATACCTTCGAGTATGATACTCCATAATTATCTGTGTTTGATTTAAAAGAAGATTATCTCGGGAAATTTAGAGCCTGTTTATTCTAAGAGAGAGCATTATTGTATTTCAAATATAAATAAAGTATATTTGAGTATGATACTCCATAATTATCTGTGTTTGATCCAAAAAAAGGTTATCTCGAGAAATTATGAACCTATTTTTGTCAAGGGAGAGTATTATTATATTTCAAATATAAATAAAGTTCCTTTGAGTATGATATTCCATAATTATCTGTATTTGATCCAAAAAAAGGTTATATCGGGAAATTATGTGCCTATTTTTGCCAAGAGAGGGTATTATTGCATTTTAAATATAAATAAAGTTCCTTTGAGTATGATACTCCATAATTATCTTTGTTTGATCCAAAACAAGGTTATCTCGAGAAATTATGAGCGTATTTTTGTCAAGAGATAGTATTATTGCATTTCAAATATAAATGAAGTTCCTTTGATTATGATACTCCATAATTATCTATGTTTGATCTAAGCGAAGGTTATCTCGAGAAATTATGAGCCTATTTTTGCCAAGAGAGAGTAATATTGCATTTCAAATATAAAGTACCTTTGAGTATGATAGTTTATAATTATCTATGTTTGATCCAAAAGAAGGTTATCTCGAGAAATTATGAGCCTATTTTTACCAAGAGAGAGTATTATTGCATTTCAAATATAAATAAAGTACCTTTGAGTATGATACTCTATAATTATCTGTGTTTGATCCAAAAGAAGGTTATCTCGAGAAATTATGAACCTCTTTTTGTCAAGAGAGAGTATTATTTCATTTCAAATATAAATAAAGTACCTTTGAGTATGATACTCCATAATTATCTGTGTTTGATAAAAAAAAGGTTATCTTGAAAACTTATGAACCTATTTTTACGAAGAAAGAGTATTATTGCATTTAAAAGATAGATAAAGTACCTTTGAGTATGATAATTATACCCAAAAGAAGGTTATCTCGGTAAATTATGAACCTATTTTTGCCAAGAGAGAGTATTATTGCATTTCAAATATAAATAAAGTGCCTTTGAGTATGATACTCCATAATCATCGGGTTTTTATCCAAAAGACGGTTATTTTTGGAAATTATGAGCCTATTTTTGCCAAGAGAAAATATTATTGCATTTCATATATAAATAAATTACCTTTGTGTATGATACTCCATAATTATTTGTGTTTTATTCGAAAGAATGTTATCTTGAGTAATTATGAGCCTATTTTTGTCAAGAGAGAGTATTATTGCATTTCAAATATAAATAAAGTACTTTTGAGTATGATATTCCATAATTATCTGTGTTTGATCCAAAAGAAGATTATCTCGGGAAATTATGAGCCTGTTTTTTGTCCAAGAGATAGCATTATTGCATTTCAAATATAAATAAAGTACCTTTGAGTATAATACTCTATAATTATCTGTGTTTGATCCAAATGAAGGTTATCTTGAGAAATTAAGAATCTATTTTATCAAAAGAGAGTATTATTGCATTCCAAATATAAATAAAGTCTCTTTGAGTATGATACTCCATAATTATCTGTGTTTGATCTCGGGAAATTATGAACCTATTTTTGCCATGAGAGAGTATTATTTCATTTTAAATATAAATAAAATTCCTTTGAGTATGATACTCCACAATTATCTGTATTTCTTCTTTGTAAAGAAAGGTAGAAGAACAAAAAGGAATGATACAATTCAAAGGGAATGAAACAAGTCCCTTAGAATCAAACGCTTGCTTTAAGGATCTGAGTGTCTGCCCCTTCCTGCCAATATGTTCAAAAAGAAGGAAGAGAGAGCATGTCATGTTACTTGTACTCTACTAATATTCTTATTTTATACAATATCTTTCCTTGTAAAATCTTAATAAAAAAATATTGGAAAAATTACAAAACACTCTCAAGACTACACTCTCTATGCAACTTATATCCAATCTAGTTTATTCTTTCATTTTTTTTTATCCAAAATACACTTTTTATGTAAATACGCCCCAACTAAATAAAAAATGAAAAAAATACCTAAACTACCCTCCCTTACTTTTACTTTACTCACACCTCTCTCTCCTCTATCCCACCAAAATAGAGGCTCTGGCATTGTGTAAGTGCGGTCCGACATTAAGGCTTTGGCACTATGTAAAGTGCAGTCCGACAGTAAGGCTCTGCCACTATGTAAAGTGCGGTCCGACAGTAGATGTTTCTGAATTCCTGGGTTCTGACACTATATAAAAGGTGGTTTCTAAATTCTAGGGTTTCGACACTATATAAAGGGCAATCCAGTAGTACTCAGTTTCGGTCCGGTAGTTGTCTTAGGGCGGTGCGACACTTGCAAGCTCCGGCAATATGATGGTGCGCTCAGGCAATGTGCTACTGGCCAAAAGTCAATATCAAATCTGTCCAAAATGATTTGATGGTGCACTCAGGCAATGTGCTACTGGCCAAAAGTCAATATCAAATCTATCCAAAATGATTTTTGTGTACGGGAAGGGTATTTTCGTCTAAAAAACAAACTTTTTCCTAAGGGCTTTGGAGATAAAAATGAGAGAAAAAGTTAGGTTGGGGTAAGTTACATAGAAAGTATGGTTTGAGGTTTTTTTGTAATTTTTTCAAAAATATTTTCTTATTTAATATGGACGTTAATTCTTTAAATTTGGTAAAAAAAAAAAAAAAGTCGCTTTCATAAAAGTTTACTGTTCAGGTCAATTTGTCTGAGAGAGAGAGAGAGAGAGGGGTGGGGGAGAGAGGGCTTTCAAAACTGCCGTAAGTGGTAAAAGGTTTGTTGGTCCCACATGATCAAGCTGTACACTTAGCCCATGGCAACATCATGTCCAGTGAATTAGTTTGATCTCAAATTCTTCAAATCATCAAATATTATTTCTATGGGAAATTTATCAAACTACACTTGAACATCTTATCCGTACTGTTCTTTTTATCTAATTTCAAATTGCTCATTATTGTTTTGATCAAACTTCTAATGGCCCATTAAATGACATCAAATTAGGTTTTGCAATTACTCAAAATACCCTTGGAGTGAAATCTTAATTCAAATGTTAGGGTATATTTTGATAAAAAATTTCCCTATTTCTAATATCAATGATCAATTTGAAGAAAAAAAATGGAAACTCCGAAACAATTATCCTGCCAAAATTGACTCCAAATTTCTCATTTGATGGCTATCAAATCTTTTATTTTCTAAATAATTGGGTTTCCTAGAAATATAGTTCCACCGTGATATTCTCTCATGTCCAATTATGTTCTAGTCCTCACTAATTTGTTTCAAGAAATTGTTGCCCGTCAGTTACTTATCATTAATTAATCTCAAACCTACTGGAAATTGTATACAAGACAAGACATATTTATTAAGCCTCATGGGAACTCTTATAGGTCTTTCAAATTTTCTGTATTCAATACAACCTAGAAATTCTTCTAGCCCTTGGACAATTCAAGCTCCTAGTCTTTATCACCATCTTGCTAGTTCTAATGGGTGTATTCAATTCTAATTGTTTTAGCATTTGACTCTTCCTTCTTTTGTCGCATGAAATTTATTTTGAAAAATAACATATCTGCTAACAATAATCTTGTAATTAGCAGGATCTCAAAATTTGTATTCCTTTATATCATCTAAATAACCAAGAAAAATGTGCCGCTTAGATTTTCCATCATTCTTTTTTCCTTTGGAATCAAAGCATATATATCACAATTCAAAAGTACGAAGGAAAGATTGATCAATTGGTTTACTCGTCCAAACCTTTGTCTAATGTCTTGTAGTCAAAGAGTAACACTAGATGATCTGTTAATTACGTAAAAACATGCTTCACTCTACCTACACTCAACAAGCTCTATGATGGTGTGATTCATCCTCTCAACAAACTCATTTTGTTTAAGTGTCCCAAGAAAAGTCCAATGTTCATGCACACTACAAAAATCATTAAAATTACTAAAATAATATTATCCCCCACTATCAGTTGTTTGACACTTGATGCTCGTGCCTTTGTGATTATCAACCAAGGCTTTAAACTGTTTAAAACAATTAAAAGCACATGATTTTATTTTTAGAATATATATCCATAAATTTATTAAGAAATTATCAATAAAAGTGACAAGATATGAAGCATTCCCATAGAGGCAGCAGTTGATTCCCATGGGTCCAAGTGAATCCAAGAATCCTTGCTCCTAGTGGTAGACCAAAATGTAATTTATTTAGTTTTCTAAAAAGGTATGACTCACAAAAATTTAAATTAAAAGATTTTATTTAAATTTTAGACTGTATAGGAGCTTTCTATTGAGAAGTGTCTTGAGTCCATGTTTGCTATTGTTGTCAAAAAACATGTAGCATATCAAGACATAGTCCACCTTTACAATACTACCCTCTCCCATAACCATTTCTATAAAAAGCATATAGAATTTGCCTACTACCTCTCTTTTTACAATCATTAGCGCTCTCTTTAAAATTTTCAAATGTTCAATACCACATGTAAACTTGAAATCTTACTCTTCAAATTTTCTCAAGGATAAGTGACTCTTTTTTAATCCTAAAGCATATGCCCGACACCAATAATTGTATACATTATACTATTGAACATCTTGATTCTCACATCTTAATTTTCTATTATTTTACATGAATCATTATTTCTCATGTAAATAATACCTTCATCACATAGTTGGCATTTATGGAGCCAATATCTATATAAAATCATGTGAAAATATGCACTTGAATTAATTAGCCAATAGTATCAAATTTCTTCGCACCTTGCCAACAAACTTTCCCATCTTCATAAAACTATATTTATTCTATAAGATTTCCTCAATGCACACTTGAATTAGGCTTTACATAGAACCACATTTTGGGGTTTCATGGTCCCCTTTTTGCGCATTGCAATATTTTTCCACATGACCTATTTTTCTAAAAACACCAATATGCCACTTTTCTACTCCTTTTCCACATTGTTCTTGACTAATCCCTTCTTACAATTCTCTCTATTGATCTACTCCTTACTATAAACACATTTTGAGAGGACTCTTTACTACAATTTTGCCTAAACTCGTCGGTAAGAAGTGCAGACTTCGAGAGACATTGTGCTGCTAGGATTTGATAATCAGCCCATCCAACGATTTGGGTATAGAACAAAGTAAAATAGTTGCCTTGCTCTCATCAATATTCATATCCAAAACCATGAACTAGCTAACCAGGCATTGAACTTATTGAAGCGTAATCGTAAAGTGAACAATGTGCTGACGCGCCTAGAGGTTTGTGTGTGCCCTGCCTATTTTGACATCCGTTTGGGGCCAACAGTACTCCAAGTTGTTCTAGCTCCTATTCGGGTCACATCCCCTGCCGAACTATCATCGTGTTTACGGTTGGTTGAATGTGTGGTTCTAGATAACCGTTTTCTCTTTAATTGAACGGTTATATGCTCCCCTAGCAGTGAGAATTTTTTTGAAGATGAGATTTTCTAAGTGTCGATTAGAAATAAGATTGTTGTGCCCGGATTTAGCGACGTAGGAGCCATGGATGGGCATCAATCCTCACCGCGGATGTGACAAGTTGTGGAAGAATCCATCCTCCACTAGAAGGGAAAGTGTATGGCCTTGAATTCACATGATTAGCATGGATCCTTCAAGAACCAGGGGTTATACTTTTGTTTTGAAGAGTTGTAGTTCTATTAAGTACCCAGGTTTTATTGAGTTGAGGAGCATGAGTCCTACTACGAACCGAGGGTGAATTTTATGATCAGCCAGGGTCCTATTGTGGCTGCGGCGTACTTTCAACTCGAACAACCGCAATCGACTATCAACTCCTTGGCTTAGCCATCGTCCTATGAAGGACCAACATTGAACCAGCAACGTGAGGGGCCGAAACCGGCCTTCAATTTACTGGAAGCCTTTGAGGAACCTGGTCTCTATGAGTTTGCTACTTCTGGGGCAGCGTGATCACATGAGGGATAGGGGCTCCCCTTGTAGTCCCCAGCACTAACTCCCATGAAATACTAGAGAAGCACACAAAAGAGCATAAGTACAACTATGATCGTATAAGATCTATAGCTTTTTGTATTAAAATTGGATTCAACATGACTTCTGAGGGTCAAACGATCCCTTGTTCTCTTAACATTTACTTTATTGGACACAAGAATAAAACATCTTTGTTAGAAGGGTCAGTTACAATAAGAAAGATCCCAAAGAACAAAAAAATGGCCATGGAATTTACCCTTACTGATGTATTATTCTTATTTTTAATTTTTTTTATTCAATTTCAAATGATATATATTTTAATTTTAGTTTTAGGATCTACTTCTAGAGTTTTTTTATTTTTTAGGAATTTTAGCATTTTTTATATTTTTTTATTTATTATTCATTGGTTACTATTCCTAGTTACTGTTCATGGGTACGGTTAATTTGTTTCTCATATGGGTATTTCTAGAATTTTAGTATTGTTTAAGTATATTTTAGAATTTTAAATGTTTAATTGGATCTCAAGCTAATTTTAGGGTTTCATAGACTTATAAAAAGTTGAATGTCACAGCTTTATTAGGCTTATGTTATTTTGAATTAATTTTATTATATCAGAGATGAAAGTTTTTGTTCTTTTAGCTTGATTTACAGCCATTACTTTCTTTCATTATTGTTGATTTTACTTATTTAAGCTTCAAAAAAAAGGTGGATTTAATTTTCTGCATTTCTTTCCTACATCAAGTGGTATCAAATCATGGTTCAAAGATGGTTAGAGATTTGCGATGGCTAGTCATGGAGGTATTAGCCATAGGCATGCCAATCAAATCCAACTGCATAAGGAAATCAACAACTTGATGGAAAGGGTTATATAGTTTGTTGTGCAAGCGAAACTAGCAATAATGTGCTCCAAACGAAGAGAAATCTATGGGAACATGTCCAAATCATGAGGTTTTTAATGAGAATGGTGCGAATCATAGTCCGAGTATAAGTGGGAATGAACTGATGGCGTGTCAAACAACATAGATGGGTTTAATGCGCAATTGCATCAGCAGGAATGTGATTTCAAAGAAGAACAAAAATGATCTAATTTTCAAATGGATTTTATATTTTTTGAATAAGTAGAAGGTGTTGTCTTTGATAGTGCTCTTAGATAGGAAGGTATGGACTATAATGAGATATTCTCTCCAATGATGAAACATATTGCTATTTGAATATAGTCATAGTTGTATTATTTGATTTGGAGTTAAAACAACTTGATGTCATGATCGCATTCCTTCATAGAGAGTTAGAGAAATAGATCTATATGACTCAGCTTGATAAATATCTCTCTGTCAATGGCATCAACAAAAGGAGGGATATTTAACTGCCCCATTGGGAAGGAGTTTTTATCTCTATTTCTCCATGATCACCCTGAAATTTGACCATGACTTGTAGGAAAATCATCAAACAAAGGATTTTAGCTGCATAGATCCCCAATCAACAGTCATGATTCACCATTGCTATCCTTTCTCTCCTCGTCACCAAAACCCCTCTTACGTTTGATAGTGCTCTTATTTTTTATAGTGATCCTATTTTTGATAAAGAACTAGAATATGCCATCTTTGATGAAGGTCTAATCTTTTATGATTAATAAAATTTTATAATTTAATAGATCTCTAAAGAAGAAAAAGATGAAGATCTCAAAGATACTAAAGAGGTTTAGGCCAATGGAATCATAATAATGCAGTGAAAGCACGGTCTACTCAGAGTCTTCTAATTGTGGCATTGCATTTTGAGAGTGATGAAATAATTTTTGAGAAAGCCTCTAAAGACTAGATAATGGAGTTCGGATATCTCATATGATTTGCAATGAGAGTTCAAGGATAGCCGTACTTGACAAATTTATATTGATTGCTCAATACACATATGAAGATCCTTATCTTAAGGATTTCTTCTTACCATGAATAATCTTTGAGTTAACAAAAAAGAAAAAGGTTGAAGAAGGTCATATTGATGCTAAATTCATCTTAGCACACTTCAAAAAATCGATAGGAGAATAATGTAGGCTAATATTATTTTTATTTTTAATTTATATTTAATTTTAAAGGATATATATTTTAATTTTAGTTTTATGATCTCTTTCTAGGGTTTTTAAGTATTTTTTTAGGGATTCTAGGATTTTTTTTATATTTTTTATTTATTATTTACCAAGAATTATTTATAGTTATTATTTATGGGCACTATTCATGTGTTACCGTTCACAGGTGTATCTTTAGAATTTTAGTATTGTTCAGGGGTATTTTAGAGTCTTAAATGTTCACTTGGATCTCAAGTTAATTTTAGAATTTCATAGGGTTATAAAAAATTGGATGTCACATTTTCGGAGGCTTAGTTATTTGGAATGAATTTTACTTTATGAAACAAAAAACTTCTTTTTTCTATCTTTAAAAAAGAACACTTATTTTTCTCTCGGCTTGATTTACAGCCATGTTTTTTCCTCCACTATTTGTTGATTTTACTTGTTTAAAATTTAAAAGAAAAAAAAAAATTTTAATTTCCCACCGTTTCCTTCCTGCCCAGGCAAAAAACAACTCTAGTACAGACGGCGACGTTCTTCGACCAACTTGGGTGGGTGCCTGATGGTCCACGTTAATGTCTAGAGAAAGGGATAGCTTAAGGTCCTTCTGGATAAAAGGAAAATAGTTTTTGTGCATCTTCTAATAAATTTGTTGAAATAGATAAACACTTTTTAACCAATGATTGATCTTGAATCGTTCATTTTCAAATCCAATGGTCCTTTCTACACCAACTAGGATTTTAATGATTTCCAGTTTATCCAATATAGACCTCATTTTTCAATTCAAAGTTGAATTATCCAAAACTTCCATGTAGTTTTCCATGATCCCTGTTTCATGAACAAAACCCTGTATCTCTCTCGACCCAGCTATCTCTCTCAACCCAGCTGGAAAGGGGCTGGTCACTCTCTCAACCCAGCTGGAAAGCGGCTGGTCACCCACACTCTACTCACCACGTTTCCATTCCCACCACTAACACCGCCCCACTAACTCTTGAGCTATGAAAAAACGGGTAGAACCTGCCTTCCCCATTGAATCACCCAAAAAAAAAAGAAAAAACAAAGAAAAAAAAAAGGTAATGAGCACTTGCATTGTGCATTTAGATCCTTTTGTAGAATGGAAAATGGATCGACAATTGACGTTGTTTTGAGCTTATATGAACACCATGTTATGGTGCTCGCAAGTTCTTGAGTATTGTCTTCAATTTAGTATTTCACAAATTATCTCGTCAAACAAATATGTCCTCTATTTGCTTATGATTATCAAATATCCCAGGTTTCTCTTCAAACAAATTGTTAAGGATAAGCATAAACTTTTGTGATACCATACTGAAGAATTGGTCGGGGGTTTATGCAGATCTAAATTATAATTTTATGGGTTAATCTTTAAGGAAAGTATACCCTCAAACCATTTGCCTCAATTAATCTTGACCATTGAATGTGAAATTGTGTGGTTGCATTTATTCTTTTGACCAGACTCAGTTCAAAAAAAAAAAAAAACCTCTCAAACTTTGAAATATACCAAAGCTATCAAATTTCACATATGAGGGTTCTAAGAAATTGTGATATCTTTGTACCAAAGGTAAATGATCTCATTGTATATAATCCCTAATCTTTATCCCCACCATCCTTTTAGTCATCAGAGTTTGTCGCCTGGGCTGTAGACCGACAATCAACAAGATTTACACTTTTTCGCCAGACAATCATGGCGAAATTACAATCCTCATAAAATGGTACGCAATCTTCATAAAATTGATTGTGTAGTCTATTTTTAAGCCCGAAAGTTCTCCAAGAGTTTTATACTCATTTGATTAGAATTTCAATCATGAGCTATTGAGCCTCATATGAGTTGGCATGCTATTCATAGGGAGTGGGAGTTTTCCTCATCTAACTAAAATTGAATATATGCCCCAGATTAAGCAACAAGAATGACTCGTGGAATGATCTGAATAAACTCCTCATAAATATCATTCACATACCATGCATATGGCCAGAACTAACATGCATATGGTGAGAACTAAATTGTCACTTTCAAACTCCAAATGAATGATTTAAAAGGGGATCTAGACTTGCATGTTTCAAATGTGCAGTGATCTTCATGCATTTCACACACACACACACAGCATTTTGAAACATCGATTAGACTTGTTGATATAATAGGCATTGTAGGGATGGAAAAAAGCAGGAAATGTTCCACAATTTGCTCCCAAAAAAAAAAAAGGGAAGTACGTACAAACTTGAATAAGGAGGTTATAACTAACCCCAGTCCATAAAGGGGAGTTCAGGGTACCCTCCTTCAGGTGGGGGCCTCAGTGAAGGGGGTAAATTCGCCAATGATAACCCCACCCGCTCCGTGATTGTGTTCCCTGCATATCAACTGCATGTCACTATATTTTCTGCATCTGTCGTATGAAAGAGGAGAGAAAGAGGATGGGGGGGATGGCTTCAAAATGAGTTTCTACAAAAAAAAAAAAAAAAAAAGAGGAAGAAGAAACAATAGTTCAGTATTCAGAGGCCCCAACAGATTGCAACACTTACAAATTTGCCAGTGTGATTAGAAGCAACCCCATAGCCTTTTCAGTAGTTTGATTTGTAAACTGAAATCAACAGACTATACTTTTTTCTTTGACTTTTTGACAGCTATTCCTAGAGGTACAAGTCCTCCACATTTACATCATTTTATGGGATTAGTCCGTAGCAGTCATGGGCAAAATAGCAAGTTCGGGGTTGCAGTACTTGTCAAAGAAAGCATGGAAACAAGAGGAAGCTCTCTCTTTCTCTCTCTCTCTATAGCTCCACCCTCGTGACACTAATCTGACAGGGTATTTAATAGCTCAAAAAGTATTATCAATAAAAGAAAGCTATAAATCAAAACCACGACCACCAAGGAGAATTACAAAAGTTAACTTTCAAAGGTGCGTAGAGTGGGAGTTCTGAGGACTGGTAATTAGGCACTTTGGTCCCCAAATATCTTAGAGATCATAGTTTATATGACTCTGGTGGCAGTTGCCAAAGGATCAAGGAAATCAAAGAAACCCTTTATACTAACTTGTGAAAAAACGGGCGTCAACCAAATCAGGCAATTCAAAAGGTCAGCATCAAGAGACAGATTTCACTCTACAAGAAACCAACCCAAGTTGTGTAAGAATATTTCATGTTATTCATTGGCACCATTTTTAGTTAATATTGAAACATCAGTACTCAACCATGAATGTATCAGTCTAGAAACGTTCATGGTCAATGGTGAACCAGAATCATCAATAAACAAATATATCAAACAATAAGTAAACAAATTTATCAAATGATAAGTGCTACTCAAATCTAAGCAGCGTGGGTTGCCAAGCCCAAAGGAAATCACAATTCTGCAAATGTTTGGATACTGTGGGTATTGTAAATGGATTAAAATTTCACTAATAAGCCATAAGTTGATCCTTCCACCAGAACTACTTTCAAAATGCTGCTAACTGTAGATAGTGTCCATACCTTTGCTTGGCATGATTCCATACTAACCGAACCAGAAAAAGTTCCAACTGAGCATAAATTTAGGTCATCAACAATAACCTAAGATGAATAAAGCCCTTTAACTTTAGAAAGCCAAAGGCTTAAAGAACATTCACTAACATCACTTTTGAGTCGTTCAAAACTCTTTCTAAGTAACTCTTAAAAGAAGAATAATCAAGGCATGGCACACAGCCAAAAAATCAAGGCATAGAATAATTAAAATCATCATCATGTATAGCATCTGTTAGAAAATGCAAGTTGGTTCAAGTGGAAGGCTCAAAAAGGATAAGAAGTAGGTCGAAAAGGACATGTTTGGAAGTAATGAAAAAAATATGGTGACGTATAGCCTCACTGAGGTTATGGCCTTTGATAAAGCAGAATGACGGACCAAGATTCATGTAGCTGACCCCAAATAATTGAGAAAAGGCTCTGATGATGATCATCATCATTCGAGCCTTATTACAACTATTTGGGGTCGGCAACACGAATCCTGTCTTGCCATCATCATCATCATCCGAGCCTTATTAGAACTATTTGGTGCCAACTGTACAAATCTTGTTCTGCCATTCCGCTCTATCAAGGGCCATACCCTCAGCAAGTACATAAGTCATCATATTTGTTCATATTAATCCCATTTATGTCCTTTTGGCCCTTCCCCTCCCTTTTAGAGTCTTTTACTTGAACCAAATCACCCCTCTTAACTAGTGTTGTTATAGTCGATGGTGCACATGGCCACACTCCACAAGTCTACTTTCCCTCATCTTATAGCCTATTGGGGCTACCCCTAATTTAGCTCGGATGTATTCATTCTGGATTCTATCCTCATCTTGCAACTTCGTCTCAACATCCTCATCTCAACTATACTTATTCTATGAATATGTTGTTTCTTGATTGCCCACCATCCCGTCCCCTAAAGCATGACTGGTCTTACAGCCATCCCATAGAACTTCCCCTTCAGTTTCATTGGTATGCAATAATTACATAAGACTCCGAAACAAGCCTCAATTTTGTCCACCAGCTCCAATTCTATGTGAGACATCTTCCTAAATCTCTCCACTCTCATGGATTGTCAACTCATGATATTGAAAATAATTTTTTATAGGTATTTCTTGACCATCAACATTAACTAATTCCTCATTTCTATTCCTATTATTACAAAACTTGCATTCTATATATGTTGTCTTAATCCAGCTAATTTCAAAGCCTTTAGATTTTAGAGCATTCCTCCAAAGTTCTAAGTTTATGTTGACGACATCTCTAGTCTCATGAATCAAAGCTATGTCATCCGGCAAACAACAAACACCACAATTCCTCATCCTATAGATGTTTAGTTAACTTATCTATAACCAAAGCAAAGAGATATGAGTTCAACACTGGCAGGTCTGCTGTCACTAAAAACTCACTTGTCTCTCTACTAATTTTCGTTCCCTGATAGATACCCCTCACCATATCAACATATCCTCAAGAGACACATTTATTTTCCAATACCCATCAAATTAACTATCCAGGTGCCATATTGTATGCTTTCTCTAATTATTAAAAACCATGTGACAATCTTTTTTCTTCTCCTTAAACTTCTCAAACTTCTCCCGATTGTATATCAGGTGGTGTATCCAGCCAACCAGCTCACATTTTTATTAGAGGATTTGCTATATGTGTGATTGTAACTGGCATTCGTTATGCAACTACTGTCCAGACAAGTGGAAGTTGTTTTCCAGTTTCTGCAAGTGTCATATGTAAGTTATCTATTTTTCTTCATGCAGTTTAAAATAGTTGTCTACATAAGACTGCGGCATGCTATTTATGTTCATTGGATTATTATTAATATATAGACTCCATTGTGTGTTTTCTGTCTAATAGTGTTTATTTTTACAAAACTGTTATCTTTCCTTTAAAGTTTCTTTAGTATAAGTGTTTTATGTTGTTATTTTGCTTATGTGAGCCTTTTGGTATCAGAGCCAAGAGCCTACAGTGGTGAACTGTAGTTTAAGAACTGTGCTAGAGTTTAGGGACTAAAGAAATTTCCCACAACGATAATCATCTTGATACTAAATAGTCATCGTGACCCGAACTACCGATAGGCCAGGAAGAGCCGCAAAAGGTACAGGGGCTGTTTCCGACTGACTCTGTGATCAACAATTATCTGAAATGGCAAATTTCCTTAGAACTCTATCCAATAGAACAGCCTCTTCTTCTAATAGTACACTACATGTAAGAAACAGAGAAGAGATAACTATAAATAATGTAGAAAAACAAATTCAGAATTGGAATATCCCTAAAGTTCCAGCCACATATGTTTATAAAAAAGGAACTTTTGAATTTAAAACAAGTTTTTCTCTTAAACCTGTAGAACAAAGTATTTCTATTACTAGTGAGCAAAATAGTATCCAACTTCTCTCAAATAGAATGATACAAGATCATAAGAATAAGAATTACAAATATTTACATGTAGGACTTGTCCAAATTGCAATAAAGCCACTCACTCGAATTGGTTTAAATAACTCTGTTCTTCTCTGTCTCAGGGATGAACGGCATAATAAATTCTCTGATTCTCTCTTAGGTATAGTAGAATCAAGTATATGTAATGGCCCTATATACTTCAATTGCTTTCCCAATTATTTGGTGGCCTTAACGGATCCTAACCTCCTAAAGGTTCTTACTTTAAACATAAAAACCCAAGGGTTCGACATGGATACAGGATCCCAAAATATTGCTCTAGTCTATAGGATTTGTTATAAAGTGACGAACACTTTATGTCCAAACGCACTCCAAATGGATACCAAAGGACAAACAGTGTTTTTCCATACCAATATGGAAAAATCTAATACTGTGATACCAAGGTCTATGGCCTGGTCACAAATAAAAAATGGTCTCTACACTGTGAAAACCAATAGTCTAGAACCCCAGTAAATAGAGAACCGGAACAAATAATAGAGTACCCAGATGGGGATGTAAAAATACAATTCAACTCTAATAAACGAACCCGAATAAATATTTCTGAAGCCCCTTCTAGAATTCCTTCAAGATGCTCTACTTCTTCTGTCCCGCAGACAGAACATGAGCAAACTCATAAGAGACCAATAGTCGAAGGACTGACTAGAACAAATAGTCAAGTCCAACAACCAGTATATAGAATATATGAACCTAGTTCCCCAGATAAAGAACCAATACCTTCCGACTTATATTTCAATATCCTTACCCTCCAAGAAGAGAAAATATTTAAAATAGATAAAGAATGGATAAAACAGAATTTCCTGTCTGATGAAATAAAAGCATCCGTGATTGGTATTTAGTAGAATTTCCCCAAGAACTACTGGATGCTCTGCATAAAAGGTTTAATAAATTTATATTAAAACATAAAAGGAATGAAAGATTCTTTGATTGGTTAATATGCACCCGAACAGAGAAAGATATTAAAATCCCTGAATTTAACCTCAATACAATTGAAAATCAGTATCAAACTTTTTATACTATGCAAGGGGAAGAATTAAACTCCATTAATCCCCCTGAAAGAAGTCTTCAGATGAAAGGAAAATCAGAAGATAAAACCCGAGGCTAAGGCTTCACCCTATAAAATTACTCCAAAAGATACTGACCATCATACCCATAAAATAGATGCAATCCCACATATAATCGAACAAAATAATTTTACTAATCTTTGTTTACAAACCATTGGTAAACAAACCTCAGGGAAAGAAGGAGAATCATAAGTCTGAGGGAAAGAAAGCTTTACTGTTCAAACCTCCTCCAACCATCAATAAAGAACAGTTTAGCCTTCAAGGAATAAAGAAGAAAGATACTAATAAAGAACTAGATGATCAGTTAATTCAAAAATTTGCGAGACTAAATATAAAAGAAAAGGGAAAAGGTTCTAGTTCTGATCAAGGAGCTATGGTACTTTAAGAAGAGCCCATCTCTAATAACGATAGAGACTAAATAAGATAGAACAAGCCTTTAAGGCAGAAAGCCTTGAAATAAATAGGATAGATTATGGATTAGGCCTACTTATCAAACAAGAATGTATTATCCCAGGCCTACTCCTGTAGATCTCCAGTTCGAAGAAGATTTAATAACGAGTTCAGTATCATATTCTGGGAGATCTATTGTAAACTGGAATATAGACGGAATGTCAGAAAATCAGATTCTTGATTTAATGAAGCATATGACTATGTATGCGACTGCTTGTAAAATAAGTGGAAATCAAGATTAAGAGATAGCTAAAGCCCTCATTTGTGGATTTACTGGATGGCTAAGAGGATGGTGGGATTTCCATATGGATGAGAATACAAAGAATGAAATACTAACTGTCAACAAGCAGTGGGCAGTTAAAAATGAGTTCGGCCAAGAGATAATAAAATACTGAAAGTGATGCAGTTAATACATTAATATATACAATTACTCTTCACTTTGTGGGGAGTACTGCACTACTTAATGCCAGATCAGAAGACCTACTTTCTAATCTCATATGCCCAACACTATCCCATTATAAGTGGTTTAAAGATGTGTTCTTTTCTAGACTCCTTTCTAGGAAAGATAGTAAATC
This sequence comes from Amborella trichopoda, assembly GCF_000471905.2. The sequence continues at coordinate 3,619,543 of NW_006498057.1, read as the reverse complement.
TGATCATTGGAAAGAGAAATTCATTTCAGGTTTACCCCATCTATTTGCCGAAAAAGTCAAGACCCGATTACAAAATAAACGATGGAGGAATAATCCCATATTCTTTATATACATTAGGAGAGCTATCAGCCGAAATTTATGCAGAAGGCTTTCCTCTTTGTACAGATCTAAAGCTGAAAAGACAGCTTGAAAAACAGAGAATGACGGGCAGGAAAGAATTAGGAGATATTTGTGAATTACCAACTTCGTTGATTTCTTGCCTTAACTCAGAGATAGAAGGTTCTTTATGATTACTATTTTTATTTTCGACTCTTCTGAGGATTTTAGCAAAACCATAATCTTCTTGAGTGCGAACTAAAGGATGAGAGGGTTTTTTATTCATTTTTGCTAAATTTATATATTGGACTAAAGCTTCTCGCTTCGTCTTGGGATCAGTTATTTTATCGATTATATCAATAATCAAATTTTCTTCTTTTGTAAGGGTGTTACAAAAGCAAGTAGTATCAAGATTATCATCGTCCGAATCTGAGCTGCTAAGAATCAAATCTTCTTCTATTTCTCTCGCTAGCATTTCCAATTCAGAATCGGAAGAGTTTTCAAAAGATTCTTCCTCAATTTGCATTATATTAAATAGTTGTCCTTTGATAGTATCATCTATTTGTAAAGCCTCTATCTTTTTCTTGATTCTGCACTTATTTTTATAATGTCCTACTTTACCACAGTTGTAGCAAACAGGAATTCGTCTTTTCCCTCTTTTCTTAAAGAAGGTATTTTTGGAAGAGAATTTTTTGGAAATTTTATCTTTGACAGAAGTCTTATAGGGTCCTAATTTATATTTTTTATTCTTATATTTTTTCTTATCCGTATCTCTAGAAGCAGGCAGAGTATTAAATCCAAACTGTTCATTTTTCTAGCTGTCTCTTCAACTTTAGATCTGTACAGAGGGCAAGGCCTTCTGCACAAATTTCGGCTGATAACTCGCCCAATGTATACAAAGAATATGGGATTATTCCTCCATGTTTATTCTTTAATCGTGTTTTCACTTTCTCGGCAAAAAGATGGGGTAAACCAAAAATGAATTTTTCTTTCCAGAGATTAGATTTACTATCTTCTCTAGAAAGGAGTCTGGAGAAGAACACATCTTTATACCATTTATAATGGGATAGTGTTGGGGATCTGATATTAGAAAGTAGATCTTTTGATACCAGAAGGCTCACATAAGCAAAATAACAACAGAAAACACTTATACTAAAGAAACTTTAAAGGAAAGATAACAGTTTTGTAAAAATAAACACTATTAAACAGAAAAAACACAATGGAGTCGATATATTAATAATAATCCAATGAACATAAATAGCATGTCAAACTCTTATGTAGAAAACTATTTTAAACTGCATGAAGAAAAATAGATAACTTACATATGACTCTTGCAGAAACTGAAAAACAACTGCCACTCGTCTGGCTAGTAGTCGGGTAACGAGTGCCAGTTACAATCACACATATAGCAAATCCTCTAATAGAAATGTGATCTGGTTGGCTGGAAACACCACCAGATATACAATCGAGAGAGAGTAGAGTTGCAGAGAGAGAGAGAGAGAGAGTACAGTTGCAGAAAGAGAGAGTATAGTTGCATAAAGCACTGAGGAAAACTTGAGAGCAGAGATCACTGAGAAAAACTTGAGAGCAGAGAGCAGAGGACAAAACTCCCGGATATCCCAAATGAATGGCCTTCCTCCCCTTTTATAGCCTACGGACTCCAAATCTTATTTTCAAGTCCATTGGTGCTGGACAAGACCTAAAGGTGTTGCTGACATTGGATGGGACTAAAAGATAGAAAAGGTGTCGGTGACGCTGAGTGGGACTGAAAGGTGAAAGATGCTGTCGGTGAATAGGAAAAGGTGTGGGATGCTGTCGATGAACAAGAAGATGCTGTCCGTGAATAGGATAAGATGTTGTCGGCAGCTTTTACTATTTCGTCGGCGGTTTACTATTTTGTCGGCAGGACTCATGTGCTCGTGGTTGCAGTCGTTCCGTCCTGTGTATTATGGTATCTTCTATTGTGATATTCCAAAGTCCATATCCTCGTTTTCTTGCTCATAGGATTCCTCATTTTGAGTTGACGTGGACATAGCTTCTTTTTCTTCATCAAATATTTGGAGCAGTTTCTTTTTAAGTTCTTCCCTAGTTGAAGTAGGGTTTTGTTGACGAAGCTTATTTATATAGTCCGCCATTGTTACTTCTATATCAGGGGGTGAAAATGGTACCTTTTTCATTCTTATCTTGTCTAGGTTTAGGGCTTCATTTTCATACACATCCCACCATTTTATATATATTTGGTTACCTATTTTTTGGATATATTCCCAATTATTTGTATAATCATCTGTTATATGGTAGGACCATTTCATGATCCATCGTATATGGTATAAAGCCATAAAATACATATGGAGATCTATTTTATCATTATTATTGTTATATTCTACAAACTTCCTTTGTGAAGCTTGAATATTAAGTGGCAATATTTCTATTCCAGATCCCCACAATTGGAACCAACTTTTGAACCAATTTGAAAATTCTCCTGGTATTGGTATTTTTATTTGTATGAACCATGTATGAGAATTATTAATATTCTGAAAAGCGAAGACCTCATGCCATGCTTTAATGTATTGGAAATATTGATAATATTTATCGTTGAAACCTTCATTTTGTAATTTTCTTGGTTTCAAGGGGTCGGAGCCCCACTCCTTGTATATAATTATTTTTCTTATTTGAAACTTGGAATATGCTATCATATTGGTATTCTTTTTATAAAAATGGACTATGGTTTGGTAACAGATCCGGTTTCAAGAAGGATAGTTTGATACCACTCTCGGCTTTTCTCTCCATTATTTGGGTGCAAATGGTTTCTCAGATATACAGCGGCTACTTCCCATGGGTCCTTGGTTTTATTAATGTCTTCTATTACAGTGATGGTTATGAAAGAGGTTTCTATGAACTTACTCTTCTCTCCAGTTGTATTCGTAGCTATTGGTATTGTTTCAGGAGAAAAGGTTATTTCCTGAGCTTGTTTTTTAATTATTTGATTTGGGGTCATTGGTGATGAAGATGTTGCTAAGGCTTTATTTGGTATAGGAACTATTTCCATTTTTCCCTTTTTTGCTAAACTCAAACTCCTCCTGCCCCCCCTGCAATTACTCACGAGTTAAAAAATCAGGAAGGTAATTAGTATTGCCTTTAATATGTTCAATCTCAAATTTGAAGGAAGAGAGAATACCTTGCCATCGAGCAACAATTTGTTTGGAGACAAGGTTTTTGACATCTTTAAAGAGTATGTCTTTTGCAGCCATACAATCGGTTCGAATGAGGAATTTTTGATTGAGTAAATCACTGTGAAATTTAGTAACACAGTGGACAATAGCAAGGAGTTCTTTTTTAACAGTGGAGTAATTTTGTTGGGTCCTATTCCAGGCTCGGGAAGTAAAACGACCCAAATGTTCAGTATTAGAAATTTTTTGTTTTAATATTCCTCCCAACCCTTTCTCTGAAGCATCACACTCAATTATTTTAAAAGCTGTAGGGTCGGAGAGTGTAAGACAGGGTAACTCTTTAGCCTTTATTTTTATTTTTCTTACTGTTGAAGTATGCACCTCCGTCCATTCAGGAGGATTCTTTTTTAATCTTTGAAATAATGGTTTAGCATCAATAGCTAAATCTTTATAAAAATCAGCAATATAATTGCGACAACCCAGAAATCTCTGGAGCTCAGTTTTGTCTTTGATCACATCTGGGAATTTATTGGCAAAATCAATTGCTCTATGCATAGGGATTATTCTTCCTTGGAAAATATTGTCCTAAAAATTGTATTTTTGTTTGACAAAGACTAATCTTTTTGGCACAAACTGCCAACCCAGCTACTTTGATTGCTTTGACAAAAATGTTTAGATGCTTTATATGTTGATCTAGATTTTCAAAAAATACTAGAACATCATCAATATAGACCAGTATAAATTTAGTATAAGGATTGAAGATATCATTCATAATATTTTGGAATTCTGAAGGGGCATTCTTTAGCCCAAAATACATAACATTCCATTCATATTGTCCGAAAGGAATATTAAAAGCAGTTTTATACCGATCTTCTTCAGCAATTTGGATCTGCTAATAGCCAGACTTTAGATCAAATTTAGAAAAGATACAAGCATTAACAAGTCTATCTAACAAATCTCTTTTATTAGGAATGGGATACCTTATCCATCGTAAGGCTTTATTAAGTGGTTTATAATTTATAACCAGTCATGTAGCCCCTCTTTCTATTTCAGAAGCTTTTTCCACATAGAATGCTGAACAGCTCCAAGGAGAGGAGCTTTTTCTAATGAGCCTTTTTTGTAGTAAATCAGCAATTTCTTTTTTACAAATTTCCAAAAGCCTAGGATTCATCTGGATTGGTCTGGCTTCGGTAGGAATTTTCTCTTCATGGAAATTGGCTTCATAAGGTAGATGAACAATATGTTTTTTCCTATTCCAAAAAGCATTTGGAAGTTCAGCGCATATTTCTGTTTCAATATTTTTTCTGCGGGTTTCTATTACCTTTTTATTTTCAGGAAGTAAAAGCTTCATTTCTATTGTTTTATATTTTATTTCCTCTTTAAGGAAATATAAGAACTTTTCTTTATTAGAAATTTTCTCTCTTATATTATTAATTTCTAGAGTTTTTGGCTTTTCGAAAAACTCAAATTTCACATCATGTCCTTCTATGTTTGCTTCAATTCCAGTATTATCGATTTTTATTGGGTAAAACATATTTAGAAATGGAGTTCCCAGAATTACAGATTGGCTTCATCCTTCTACCATAATAAAGGGGAACTCAAAGCAATTGCCATTATTGCATACTGTAGCATTTGACAATTTATAGTTTATGATCATCTGACTGCCATATGCTGTGTTTAAGACTTGAGTGGTCTTACTAAAATATTTAGTAGGGACCAATCCTTCATTTATGCAATTCAAATCTGCTCCTGAGTCTCTTAGAGCAAGAGTTTGAAAACTATATTCTTTTTGAACTATTATTTTTATCATAGTGAACCATTTTTGAGTAATTACTTTGTCAAGAGGACTAACGTAATTACAATCTTGTGTTGTATTAGAGGATTCTGGTTCATCCTTAATTATTTTTGGGAGAAATTCTTCTGCCGTAGGGGGCAGAGGATTTTTATAATAATTTATAATATTATTAAATTCTATCTCATCATCTGTATAACAGGGCTATCTTCAACAGGGTTAGAGGCTAACTCTATAATCTGTACTCTATTTTTTAGGCTTATTAGTTCATTACGGACTTCATTTATTTCCTGCCTCAATTCAGAGATATAAGGTTCTTTAGGGCCATTATTTTTGTCCTCAACCCTTCTAAGAATTTTAGCAAAACAATAGTCCTCTTGAGTGCGAACTAGAGGAGGATAGGGGTTTTTATTCATTTTGGCTATTTTTATATATTGGACTAAAGCTTCCCGCTTAGTCTCAGGATCAGTTATTTTATCAATTATATCTCTAATTAAATTTTCTTCTTTGGTAAGGGTGTTGCAAAAACAAGAGGCATCAATATTATTATCATCTGAGTCAGAACTGCTAAGGATTAAATCTTCGTTTTCTATCTCTCCAGTTAGCATCTCTAATTCAGAATTAGAAGAATTATCGGAAGATTCCTCATTAATCTGCAGCATATTAACCAGTTGATCTTTAATATTATCATCTAATTGTAAAGCATCTGTTTTCTTTTTGATTCTGCACTTATTTTAATAATGTCCTACCGTACCACAATTATAGCAAACAGGGATTCTTCTTTTTCCCCTGGCCCTTTTAAAATTCCTTTTGGGGGAAAATTTCTTAGAAAATTTTTCTTTAACGGCATTTCTATTGGATCCTGGCTTGCTGCTATATTTTCTATTTTTATATCTTTTTCTATCAGAATCTTTGGAAGAAGGCAGTGTATTAAGTCCAAACTGTTTACAAAAATCTCCTAACTCTTTTCTTCCAGTCATTCTCTGTTTTTCTAGTTGTCTCTTCAGCTTTAGATCTGTACAGAGGGCAAGGCCTTTTGCACAAATTTCGGCTGATAACTCGCCCAATGTATATAAAGAATATGGGATTATTCCTCCATGTTTATTCTTTAATCGTGTTTTCACCTTCTCGACAAAAAGATGGGGTAAACCATAAATGAATATTTCTTTCCAGTGATCAGCTTTACTATCTTCTCTAGAAAGGAGTCTGGAGAAGAACACATCTTTATACCATTTATAATGGGCTAGTATTGGGCATCTGAGATTAGAAAGTAGATCTTTTGATCTAGCATCGAGTAGTGCAGTACTTCCCACAAAGTAGAGAGTAATAGTATATATTAAAGTATTGACTGCATCACTCTCATTATTTATTACATCTTGCTCAAACTCATTTTTAACCGCCCACTGTTTGATGGCCGTTAATATTTCATTTTTTGTATTTTCATCCACATGGAAATCCCACCATCCTCTTGGCCATCCCGTAAACCCATAAATAATGGCTTTAGCTATTTTTTGGTCTTGAATTCCACTTATTTTGCACGCAGTTGCGTACATGGTCATATGCTTCATTAAATCAAGAATCTGATTTTCAGACATTTCATCAATATTCCAATTTACAATGGATCTTCCAGAATAAGATATAGAGCTGGTAATCAAATCTTCTTCGAACTGGAGATCAGGAGTAGGCCTAGGATAATACATTCTTGTCTGTGAAGTAGGCCTAAACTTTTTCCCATAATATATTCTATTTATTTCAAGCCTTTCTGTTTTGAAAGCTTGTTCTATTTCATTAAGCTCGTTATTGGAAAAGGATTCTTCTTGAAGAACCATAGCTCCTTGATCAGAACTAGTCTTGAAAGTTACTCCCTTCTCTTTTATATTTAACTTTGCTAATTTTTTTACTAGCTCATCCACCAAGTCTTTGTTGTCATCTTTCTTCTTTATTCCTTGAAGACTAAACTGCTCTTTATTGATAGTTGGAGGAGGTTTGAACAGTAAAGCTTTCTTTCCTTCAGACATATGATCCGTCTTTTTATCCTGAGGTTTATTCATCATATTTTCAATCCTGGTAGTCTGTCTTCCAATAGTTTGTAAACAGAGATTAGTATAATTATTTGTTCAATTATATCCGGGATTACATCTATTTTATGGGTATGATGATCATTGTTTTTAGGGGTAATTTTATAAGGTGAAGCTTTAGCTTCAGATTTATCTTCTGATTTTCCTTTCATCTGAAGACTTTTTTCAAGGGGATGAATGGAGTTCAGTTCTTCCCTTTGCGTAGTATAAAAGGTTTGATACTGACTCTCAACAGTATTGAGATCAAACTCTGGAAGTTCGATCTCTTTTTCTTTTAGGGCGTATCTTAACCAATCAAATAATTTTATATTATTTTTATGTTTTAATATAAATTTATTGAATTTTTTATGCAGAGCATCTAATAATTCTTGGGGAAATTCCGCCAAATACCAATCTCTGATTTTCTTATTTTCATCGGACAAAAAGTCCTGTTTGATCCCTTCTTTATCTATCTTAAACTTTTCTTCCTTTTGAAGGGTAAGAATATTAAAATCTAAGTCAGAAGGTGTTGGTTTCTTATCTAGAGAACTAGGTTCATATATTCTATATACTGGTTGTTGCACTTGACTATTACTTCTAGTCAGTCCTTCGACGATTGGTCTCCTGTTAGTTTGCTCATGTTCTGACTGCGGAACAGAGGAAGTAGAGCATCTTGAAGGAACTCTAGAAGGGTTTCAGAAATATTTATTCGGGTTCATCTATTGGAGTTGAATTGTATTTCTACATCCCCATCTGAGTACTCTATTATTTGTTCCGGTTCTCTATTTATTGGGGTTCTAGACTGTTGGTTTTCACAGTGTAGGGACCACTTTTCAGGGAGTTTTATTTGTGACCAGGCCATAGACCTTGGTATCATAGCCAAGAGCTTACAGTGGTGAACTGTAGTTTAAGAACTGTACTAGAGTTTAGGGACTAAAGAAATTTCCCACAACGATAATCAGATTGACACCAAATAGTCGTCGTGACCCGAACTACCGATAGGCCAGGAAGAGCCACGAAAGGTACAGGTACTGTTTCCGATTGACTCTGTGATCGACAATTATCTGAAATGGCAAATTTCCTTAAAACTCTATCCGATAGAACAGCCTCTTCTTCTAATAGTACACTACGCGTAAGAAACAGAGAAGAGATAACTATAGATAATATAGAAAAACAAATTCAGAATTGGAATATCCCTAAAGTTCCAGCCACAGATGTTTCTAAAAAAGGAACTTTCGAATTTAAAACAAATTTTTCTATTAAAACTGTAAAACAAAGTATTTCTATTACTAGTGAGTAAAATAGTTTCTAACTTCTCTCAAATAGAATGATACAAGATCATAAGAATAAGAATTACAAATATTTACATATAGGACTTGTCCAAATTGCAATAAAGCCACTCACTCGAATTGGTTTAAATAACTAAAGCCACTCACTCGAATTGGTTTAAATAACTATGTTCTTCTCTGTTTTAGAGATGAACGGCATAATAAATTCTCTGATTCTCTCTTAGGTATAGTAGAATCAAGTCTATGTAATGGCCCAATATACTTCAATTGCTTTCCCAATTATTCGGTGACCTTAACGGATCCTAACCTCCTAAAGGTTCTTACCTTAAACATAAAAACCCAAGGGTTCGATATGGATACAGGATCCCAAAATATTGCTCTAGCCTATAGGATTTGTTATAAAGTGACGAACACTTTATGTCCGAACGCACTCCAGATGGATACAAAAGGACAAAAAGCGTTTTTCCAAACCAATATGGAAAAATCTAATACCGTGATACCAAGGTCTATGGCCTGGTCACAAATAAAACTCCCTGAAAAGTGGTCCCTACACTATGAAAACCAACAGTCTAGAACCCCAATAAATAGACAACTGGAACAAATAATAGAGTACCCAGATGGGGATGTAGAAATACAATTCAACTCGAATAAACGAACCCGAATAAATATTTCTGAAACCCCTTCTAGAGTTCCTTCAAGATGCTCTACTTCCTCTGTTCTGCAGTCAGAACATGAGAAAACTCACAGGAGACCAATTGTCGAAGGACTGACTAAAACTAATAGTCAAGTGCAACAACCAGTATATAGAATATATGAACCTAGTTCCCCAAATAAAGAACCAACACCTTCTGACTTAGATTTTAATATTCTTACCCTTCAAAAGGAAGAAAAGTTTAAGATAAATAAAGAAGGGATCAAACAGGACTTTTTGTCCGATGAAAATAAGAAAATCAGAGACTGGTATCTGGCGAAATTTCCCCAAGAATTATTAGATGCTCTGCATAAAAAATTCAATAAATTTATATTACAACATAAAAATAATATAAAATTCTTTGATTGGTTAAGATACACCCTAAAAGAAAAAGAGATCGAAGTTCCAGAGTTTGATCTCAATACTGTTGAGAGTCAGTGTCAAACCTTTTATACTACGCAAGGGGAAGAACTGAACTCCACTCATCCCCCTAAAAAAAGTCTTCAGAAGAAAGGAAAATCAGAGGAAAAACCTGAGGCTAAAGCTTCACCTTATAAATTACCCCAAAAAACAATGATCATCATATCCATAAAATAGATGCAATGCCGGATATAATTGAACAAAATAATTATACTAATCTCTGTTTACAAACTATTGGAAGACAGACTACTAGGATTGAAAATATAATAAATAAACCTCAGGATAAAAAGACAGATCATAAGTCTGAAGGAAAGAAAGCTTTACTGTTCAAACCTCCTCCAACTATCAATAAAGAGCAGTTTAGTCTTCAAAGAATAAAGAAGAAAGATGACAATAAAGAATTGATGGATGAGCTAGTAAAAAAAATAGCAAAGTTAAATATAAAAGAAAAGGGAGTAACTTTCAAGACTAGTTCTGATCAAGAAGCTATGGTTCTTCAAAAAGAATCATTTTCCAATAACGAGCTTACTGAAATAGAACAAGCTTTCAAAACAGAAAGCCTTGAAATAAAGAGAATAGATTATGGGAAAAAGTTTAGGCCTACTTCACAGACAAGAATGTATTATCCTAGGCCTGCTCCTACAGATCTCCAGTTCGAAGAAGATTTAATTACCAGCTTTATATCTTATTCTGGAAGATTTATTGTAAATTGGAATATTGATGGAATGTCTGAAAATCAGATTCTTGATTTAATGAAGCATATGACCATGTACGCAACTGCGTGCAAAATAAGTAGAAATCAAGACCAAGAAATAGCTAAAGCCATTGTTTATGGGTTTACGGGATGGCTAAGAGGATGGTGGGATTTCCATATGGATGAAAATACAAAAAATGAAATATTAACTGCCACCAAAGAGTGGGCAGTTAAAAATGAGTTTGGGCAAGATGTAATAAATAATGAGAGTGATGCAGTCAATACTTTAATATATACTATTACTCTCCACTTTGTGGGAAGTACTGTACTACTCGTTGCTAGATCAAAAGATCTACTTTCTAATCTCAGATGCCCAACACTATCCCATTATAAATGGTATAAAGATGTGTTCTTCCCCAGACTCCTTTCTAGAGAAGATAGTAAATCTGATCACTGGAAAGAAAAATTCATTTCTGGTTTACCCCATCTTTTTGCCGAGAAGGTGAAAACATGATTAAAGAAACATGGAGGAATAATCCCATATTCTTTATATACATTGGGCGAGTTATCAGCCGAAATTTGTGCAAAAGGCCTTGCCCTCTGTACAGATCTAAAGCTGAAGAGACAACTAGAAAAACAGAGAATGACTGGAAGAAAAGAGTTAGGAGATTTTTGTGAACAGTTTGGATTTAATACTCTGCCTTCTTCCAAAGATTCTGATAGAAAAAGATATAAAAATAGAAAATATAGCAGCAAGCCAAGATCCAATAGAAATACTGTTAAAGAAATATTTTCTAAGAAATTTTCCCCCAAAAGTAATTTTAAAAGGGCCAGGGGAAAAAGAAGAATCCCTGTTTGCTATAATTGTGGTAAGGTAGGACATTATAAAAATAAGTGCAGAATAAAAAAGAAAACAGATGCTTTACAATTAGATGATAATATTAAAGATCAATTGTTTAATATACTACAAATTAATGAGGAATCTTCTAATAATTCTTCTGATTCTGAATTAGAGATGCTAACTGGAGAGATAGAAAAACGAAGATTTAATCCTTAGCAGTTCTGACTCAGATGATAATAATATTGATGCCTCTTGTTTTTGCAACACCCTTACTAAAGAAGAAAATTTGAGAAGTTAATTGCCTCAATGGTTGACCTACCTCGCATAAAACCGAACTGATTTTTTGGTACATTCGTTTCATGTTGTAGTCGTTGCTCAATCAATCTCTTCTCCAACTTCACAGTGTGGCTCGTAAATTGGATCCCTCGATAGTTTGTATAACTCTACATGTCTCATTTGTTCTTGTAAATAGGTAACACAATACATTTTCTCCAGTCGTTTCCCATGTTATTTGTTCTCAAAATCTTATTGAAAAGCTTAGTCAACCAGAATATGCCAATCACACGCACTTCCAAACCGCTATTGGGATACCATCTAGTCCTAAAGCCTTTCCTAGTTTTATCTTTTCTAAAATATCCTAATCCTATGAATGTATCTATGACATTTGACCTCATTTATGTCAAAGGTTCTTCCTAATGTTGTACTCCCTTAGTGGTCGTTATTAAACAATTTTTTATATAACTGCTCCGCCTTTCATTGACTTCGTCATCCATTAACAAGACCCTCTGATCCTCACTCTTAATGCATTTAAAATGATCTAGATCCCTACGATTCATCTTTCTCATTTTTGCTAGTTTGAAGCCATCTTTTTCACGTTCTCTTGTTCCCAATTTATTATATAGATCATCCTTATTATTTTCTTAGCTTGCTTCAAGGCATTTTTATATTCTTCTAAGTTTTGTTCATTTCCATTCCATTTCCAAGCGTTGTAATATGATTGTTCTTCGCTAATAGCCTTTTGAATCTCATAACTCCACCACCAAGTTTCCTTATCTAAATATATTTTCCTGTTAGATTCATTATCCTAAAACTTCTTTTGCCACTTCCTTAATACAGTCAGTCATCTCATTTCACATAACATTAACTTCAAACTTAGAATGCTATTTCCTTCTTTTATCAATTTATTTCTAAACAACTATATTTTCTCCTTCTTAAAATTCTGGCACCTAGGTCTTGGACACCTGTTAATTTCACTCCTTTTCTTTTATCTCTTTATGCAAACATCGATAACCATGGGCCTATGTTGCGTGATCAAACTCTCTCGTTTAATAACCTTACAATCTTTACATGATGGTTGTTCTGCCTTCTTAACTAGAAAAACGTTTATTAGGCTTTTATATTAGAGCAATAATCAAATGCCACAGTTGTATCATAGTATAATGCAACGACACTTACTAGAAAACTATGTTTGTGGTATTTGTATGACTCAAATTTTGTCTACACTACACACTGTCTTCTATCTCAATAATCAATCCCCTACCTAA
>NW_006498057.1:3582245-3606932 GCF_000471905.2 Amborella trichopoda | reverse complement strand
AAAACTATACGTTTTGTGGTATTTGTATGACCTCAAATTTTGCACACACACACTGTCTTCATCTCAATAATCAATCCCCCTCCAAAAAAAAATGTTCAATTTGAACCCTAGATATGGTCAAAGAGTCCCTTCCAAAAACAAATCTAGACCATTCTTTTTGTGAATTTCAAGATCTTAGCCTGTATAAACTCAAAATCATTTTTTCTTTTTTTAACATTGTTCATCTAATGATAATAAAGCCATCCAAAAAAATTGGAAATAAAAAAAAATCCTTCTAAGGCCTAGATCTAAGCATCTGGCCAAAATGAATGGCCTATGTTAATTGGGCTAAAAAAATAATTTCTAGATTGTGTTTTCAATTTTTTCTTTTTTTGTGATTGTTCATTAGAATGAAAAGAGTGTATATTTCAAAATTTGGATCAAACAAATGGCCATACGATTGTTTTTTAAGGTTGTTGCATCATATTACGATACTATACAACGGTTGCATGAAATCATTGCTCTTTATATTATCCACTTTTGTAAGTTATTAAATGTTCATCTCGTTTTTTAAAGTAGATGTTTATTATTGCTAGGTCGTAAGCCATAGCAAAATCAAGAATTGCATCAACAATCTCAGTTCTTTCCCCAAATCCATATCCTCCATGCACCCTTTCATATCTTCTACTATCTTTTCCTACATGAGCATTTAAGTCCCCTCCTCAAAATGTCATTTCTCTATTATGTAATCCTTGGACTAGGCCATCCATGTCTTCCTAGAATTGTTTTTTAATTATATTCTCTGGTCCTACTTGTAACACATAAGCATTAATTACATTAATTATCTCCTCCCTAATATAAGTTTAATCAATAGGAAGCTATTACCTATTTTTTAACATCTATTATTTTAAACTTTAAAGCTTTGTCTACTATTATGCCTACGATATTTCTATTATTATTCTTTCCTACATACCAAAGTTTATATCCATCAATTTCCTTAATTTTTGCCTCTTTCTACTTGATTTCCTGTAAGCAAGCTATATCAAGTCTTTGTCATCTCATTGTATCCATTAACTCTATACTCTTACCTATTAGAGTTCCTACATTTCATGTGGCTAGATGAATGTTATTCTCTTAGACTAGCTTCTTTACCCACGCTTGTCCAAAATGACATAGCATAATTAGAATATGTCACAAAAATAACTAGGCCCTTGATTAACGTGTCCTTAGGTTAACTTCATTTGTTTCATACATTTTCACGGCTTGCATGTGACTTAAGGAGTCGGTCCAAGAACAATACCATCAGGTTATCATCAAACCAATGTTGTTTGAGGTAGTCCTACCTTTCAAGAACTTATTATAATGAAGGGAAAATGACCTACACCCCCCTCCCTATAATTTCCATCCCTATTAAGCCATTGGGTTCACCAAAATCCCTTGTACCCCTGCAAGTGTAAAACTTTGGGACGGTTAGCCCCCAATTATGTTATCTTTTGATCCTTTGAAAAATTTCATCCTTTTGTTTTAACACGAATAACAATAATAGTAAGAATTATTATTATTATAACTATTCTTGTTTAATAATAATAATAAAACAACAACAACAATATATTAATTGTTAAATAATTCATCTCTTATAGGTATTTTGATACATTTATTTAGTAAATAAATAAATAAATAATAATAATAATACATTACCAATAGTAATAAAGATCTTGATTAATCAATTTACAAGTCCAAAAGATGTAGATGCAATTGTAAAATAGGTCATAATATTAAAGAAAAATTCATTTTTTTTTCAAGTCTAAATTTGTAGAGTGGGGGTTGACGGAGGTAAGATTGGTTTTGGGCAACAGAAGAGAAAGGGAAGGGAGTTGACTAATGGATGGGTTTGGAATTTTTGTAAAACAAAAATTTGTAAAAAGATTAAAGGATTAAAGGAAAACACAATTGGGGGGCTATCAGTCCCAAAATTTTAAACTTGAGGGGGGGAATAAGGGATTTTGGTGTAGCCAAGGGTCTGATAGGGATGGAAATTTCGGGGAGGTGGGTAGATGTCATTTTCCCTATAAAGAATCGTCCAGCAAATATAGCAAATTGCTTATTCAAAATGTCACATAAATTAACCAAGTTGCTTGTTTAAATATGAGCTTTTGATATCTAAGATCAACTATTCGTTCACTCTAGGCCTAACACCATCAATGCATCCTCTTTTTCATATTTTTCTTTTTTTGTTACTACTATACAATTTTAAATTGAAAAGCACTATAATATCCTCTTCCTCCACATTGTTCTCACTTTTTAATCCCCTCTGCACCAAAGAGCAGACATGGAAATACAAGAATATTCATAACACTTACAGATTCAGGTCTTAATTATCAGAACCGATGATGTGTAAGGGCAGAGAACATATGGGCAACTTTAAATTGCCAATGTTGAGCTACATCAATAGCATATCAGCATGTACTAAAATCAATGAGATTATTTTCTTGACAAATATACTTATTCTGTAGAGAAGGAACAACACGAAAGCACTAAAGTGCAAGTAACAAGTTCACTACTAGCTATAATACAACAAAGTAAACTGCATCACATCACCCCAATTAGTGAAGATTCCGTTAAGATGAATATTAAATTTTTACTTGCCTGGGAAAGAACCTCTCATGGATTGATTTCCAAAAGTAGCTGATGATTGGAAAGTTGTGCTCATGTTTGAACCAGGATTTCCAACTGAAAGTATCAATTAGGAAGACATTCAAATTCAAAGCATGTAAAAATAGTTCACAAGACATAACAAAGAAGAGCATTCACATATTAAGAAGCAGGTTTTGTTGTTTCTTTAAAAGAGCATGGACTTTATTAGTAAACAATGCCTCAATTATTAAAAAGAAACATTCAGATTCAAATACTTCAGAACTACAGTTTAATAATTAAGTAGCTATTTTCATTTAAAAGTAGGACTTGCCAGGTAAAGGACCCGCAAACTGCATGACTGGCTTGGTGTGAATGTATTTACAAGCATCCCCATACTGGCAAAATCCCTACAATATTCACTGAAAGTAGAATTAAACAAAGTGGCATGTTAATTATAATGGAATTTTTGCACGAAATCATTAAATAATACTCAATCTCCAAATAATGATTAAAATATCCAACTTTTTCATTATATTGGGCAGCTCAATGGTAGGAATTGAACTTGGATATGTTGCAAATGTCAACTGCTAACCATTCAAAACCAAACATTCAGACCAATGCCCGATTCCTAACATTTTCCAATATAGAATTGACCATATTACTGTAAATCCAGAAGCATAACAAGAATGACCCCTTTTCTCCAATGTGAGACCAGTAAATAACGGAGTACTTCAATCATATAAAATCGTAAACTAATCTGACCTCAAACCAAGAGGCATGGACTGACATTTTTATAATTTTGGAATTGAGGGGTTGTACAGAAGGAATACTCCAATTGAACCCCATTCCCTAAAGCAGTTACAGGACTCGGCCGAGTGTGCCCCGAGTTGTATGTACAACTCTGGGTACATTAAAAAAAATTTAAATATCCCAAAAAAATCTAAAAAATATGGGAATGTTGTATGAATTTTGTATATATCATTCGGATCTTTTTGGCAAAGATTGATTAAGGTTTTTTACCATAACCCCTATTTTTACATTTTCCTTCTGTTTGGATTTTTTTTAAAATGTCCCCCACCAATAAATCACTTTTTAAAAATATCTTTCTCTATACCTTTTTAAGCTTATTTGGATTTTTTAAGCCTGCTTTTGGTTTTATTTTACTTTTACTACCTTTATTTTATTTGTCATGATTTTTCTTCTTCTTTTTTTTCCAAATTTACTACGGCTTTTGGCCTTGTACAGGGCCTCGGGCAAGTCCGAGGCGAATTCCTGATCATTGCCCAAAAGAAAAAGAAGGTATTTTAAAGAAAAGCGGGATGAAATAATCTGAAAAAGCAAAGAAAAGAAATATAGAAGTCCAAACAGATATGACAATAGTGGTTCTGAATTATTGTCATCTTAAATTTCAGACTTTCATTACCACTTCGTATAGTGCAAAATTCATAACCCAAAAGATCAAACTAAACAAAAATTAAGAACTACTCATAAATCATTTGATCAAACATTAATGGCCAAACCCCTCGAATGAAAAAAAGGGCCAATAGCACACATAGAAGAGTTTGAAAACAGGAGAAATTAGTGCTTTTCACTTTCCATAATAGCACAAGCGCAATTTCGTCCTGTTTCATTTCACTTGTTAAAATCCAAAACATCGATTCATACCGTGCGCATAAAATGGTTGCAAAATCCTCTCCCCAGGCCATCCGATTGAATCCTATGAGGCTCTGAAACCAACAAAAACCCCAGCGATAGGTTTAGAGAGAGAAAAAGGAGCGCATCAAAACAAAATTTGCCGTGAGAAATTTCGTTCACACAAAACACAAGGGGAAATATAAGAAAAGCAAATATTTTATGAATCAATATAAGAGAAACCACTGAAAAATGAAAGCCCAAAATAAAAACAAGCTAATAAAGGAAAAAACAGAGAAGAGAGAGAGAGAGAGAAATAGACCTTTGAAGGAGGCGTACCAGAGGGCTTTGGCTCTCTGGTGATGAAGGCCTTCCAGGTGGCGCTTCCTGGCAGCGGGAGTATCCTGAAACGGCTTGTCGCAGTAATCGCAATAGTACTTCCCCAATGGCATCTCGCTCCTCTCTCTTTCTCTCTAAAATGCTCTAACCTGTTTTGTGCTCTGCCTTTCGCCCATAGAAGCGTGAAAGCTCCATTAGAGGGCCGCAATGTCTTTCTCTTCCTCCATAAAGCCTCGTTGCAATTCTAAGTGTTAAAAATTAATATCGATCATCTCAATTTGAATATTAAAGTTGCGAAAAAAACTAAGATTTCAAGTTTTAAAAATGACGTATATGGCAACAAATGATCTAGATCGTCTATTTTATTTTAAAAATAAGCGTTCACAGTTCCGCACAAACTGTACATTTTATGAGTTTCAAATTTTATTGTGTGATGAAATTGATTTCAGAGAATTTTCGATACCAAAAGTGGTTTCTAGGTGAGGATTTCAGACGGAGCTTTATTTTATTTTCATAAAACCTAAGCCCTATAGAAATTTCATCATATAATTATACAAATTTTAAAAATCCCACTTGGAGTAGTATTTTATGCTCAAACCCCGTTGTTTTTGTATTTCCATTTTCCATTTTACCCCTATTTATGTAATCCAATGTCCAAAGAACATTTTTTTTTTTTTTAATGTAACTTTGGTTGTTCACAAATTTGAACTGCTATTTTTTTTTTTTTTTTGTAACATTGGTTGGTCACAAATTTAGACAGCTATTTCATTAAGAAAATAATAAGTAGGGGTTCAAACATCCTATATTTGAATTTTTAAAGATCATGCAGTTTGGGTATTGGATGTTTGAATAACCTTGTAGAGTTTATTGAACAAAGAGTCGTTCCGACATTAGATGTCTGAATCGTATTATGGAGGTTTATCTGTGAAAGGTTGATTCAGACATCCAATGCCTTAGTCAATTTTTTCCATTTAAAAATAATAATAAGCAGGCGGATCAGATGCTAGATGTTTGATGATTGGTAGGTTTGGACATTAAACAACTTTTTAAACATAAAAAATAAAAAGAGTGGTTGAGATATTTGATGTACAACCTAGTCCCTTCACTAAAAAAAATTGGTTTGGACATAAAAATGTCCCAACTAATCTTTCACTTTAAAAAAAGGAAAAAATTTGTATAAGGTGTCAACCTAATAGTGGGCAACTGTGGTGCACCGAAAAACCACGTTGTTTTTTTGTTGGAAAACCTTCAAATCAATCATCTTGTATTGGAAAAACCTTCAAATCAATCATCTTTACTTTGAGATTTATAGATATGAAAAAAAAAGATTTCTAGTCCTGAAAATAGTTCATTCGCGAACACATTATCTGGACAGTCCATTTTCAAGATTTTCAAGTGTTTATAGATCTACTTGATCGTCTTCATTTCTAGAACTTTAAATTTCATAATTGGGGGAAATAGTAGATTTTCATATCATTGTAATGCTGCATTTTCGGCATAGTTTTGAGGTACGCCTTCAATAGCATAAAGTTGACACCTTATACAAACTTCACCATGAGAAAAAAAGACCGATTTGGACATTGAATGTCCAATTTGGGGGGTAATATAGGAATAAAAAAATAAAACTTGATCATAAAGTAAAACATTAGACCATTTCTGAATGCTGTGAAATTAAAAAGTATTTTAAAAGAAAATTTCCTAAACTATTTTCAAAAAAATTGTAAGTGAAAATAGAAAATTAAGGAAATAGAAAATTGTAATATTCTTAAATTTTACTTGAAAATAGAAAATTAAGGAAACTAAGCCCATTATACAATCATCCTTTTCCTTGGCATACATGGAAACCCTATTGAAGGACTCCAACATTTAGGAGAAAGATTCTGATTATTTGAACCTACGAACAAATTCCACCCGAACCTACCCAAATATTCTATGCGGACCATGGAGAAGATTTCTTTTTCACTTAGAAGGTTCGTATTTTGTAAAAGATTTAGAAACGTATACAATGAGACCACTTACTTTTTGTATAAGGTGGTCACAATTAATCTTGACCATTGGATGTAAAATTAAGTAGTTGCATTTATTCCATTGACCAAGCTCCAAGTTTAAATGAAATTTTTTGAGCTTTATGACATATCCAAGCTATCTAATTTCACATTTGATGGTTGTTTATAATTGTGACCTCTTTGTGCAATAGATAAACAGTCTCATTGTATACAATCCCGATGCATTTTATATAAGAAATGAGCGATTTGTTCGGGAAAAGAGAAAAGGATAGCAGTGAACACACCATTCATAAGAGATTTGTTCAAGAGGAGAAAGGGAGTAGTGAACACATAACAGTAACATTGAAACTATAAACTATATTCATAGAACCATAAACCCTCTCCTTTATAGGGTGCACAAAACAAACCCCAAAGGTACAAGTCCCCAACACTAGCAAACCCTAATGTGACATAGCATATGTAATCTATGAACATGGTGCATAGGGGTTGGAATGAGAGTCGCAACCACACAGACACATCCACTATTATCTAAAAATAAAAAATTAAAATTAAAAATTCCTAAAAGCTACATTCAACAAGATTCAATATTAGATTGAATATGGCCCTTTGATGGCTTTTCTGCTTGCAAGCATGAGATGGGGGGAATGCATGTGGCCAAAGAAACGCCATATGCATGCCAACAATCAGCGTCATACATATGAAAAGCTTCTTGTATTGGATGAAGTTGTATGTTGTTGAGTACAACACCCATGCATGGAACACTATCACTACATGCAAAATGCATGGGTTTGATTGTGTAAGTTCCCCTTATGTTCTCATATGTTATGCCTTCTAAAGCTACAGCTGCAGTTTGGTTCTTGCAAGTTCTTCTATCACAGTAGAATTGGTCGATGACAATCGGAAATTGGACTTCGAAAACTTGGACGTTAGAGAATAACACACCTTGAACCGAACCCGAGCCACCCTGCAAAGCGTGAAACCATTATTAAGAATTTTCTCTTCTCACACAGTATAAAAAGTTCAAACTCTCGAAGTTTATCCCCAACAGCCCAAACAAGCTGACCTAGTTGTTTTTTTTTTTGTTTAATACCCTTTTACTTGTCCCCTCCTTTATGCATCTTTTTATGGAAAAAGGAAAATTCATGTAGGTTTAGGTTAGAATTGAACCTAAACTAACTAGGTTTAGGTCAAACCGAGATCCAACCCAGACCTGGGTTGGGTCCAAGTCAATTCGATCTGGACCTGATCAATTGGGTTGGATCAGGTGAGGCGTAGAAATAAAAATATAAAAATTTGTATCATATGTTTGATAATACATAATTGTTATACATTATAGGTCATTACACATACAAATCTGGTCCTGTCTAGTACCTCGACCTGGAGCAATAAGGTCCAAGTGGGCCTAGATATGGACCCAACTTGGGTGGGGTGGAAGTCAAGTAGATCCAAACCGGACCTGTCGGTATGGCTCCAGACTCAGAGCCAATCAGTTGAACCTAACCCATTTCCCGCCCCTAGCTATTAGTCATTTAAGTATTATTTTCCCAGGATAACAATTCTCTTTATGAACAAACTCTTCCTTAGCCCCAAAAAAGTGCTTTCACAGGCGACATGCCCATTTCCCTCCTTTACCTGCCATGTCTTGATTCGAACCCCATGCATAGTGTTGCGTATGACAACATTTCGAACGGTGACATTGGAGACGCATGCTTTCGTGTTATCTCTACCAAGGCCGCCTATGCTTATGCCATGACCCGGCCCACAATTTATGTCATGGAGATACACATTAGAGCACCCCGTCTGTATCGATACACAATCATCCCCTATTCAATCACAAAACAAATCAAATAATAATAACAAAAGGAGATTATATACGGCGAGATTATTTATCTTTAATACCAGAGGTCACAATTACTCCTAGCCATTAGATGTCAAGTTGAATGGCTTGGAGTGAGTTACAAAGTTCGAGAAATTCTTCTTTAATTGTAAGTCTAGTCATTAGCACCCTTACAACTACCCGAATTGAAATATGACAGAAAAAAAGAAAAATGATTATGACCTTTTTGTACCAAAATATCGTAGAAATGTAATATAATTGGAGCATTTACCTTTGATATAGGGGAATCACGGTCATTAGTGACTACTAAAGTTGAAATTGGATGGTCGATAATGTGTCATTGTTCGGATACAAAGTCTAAATTAAAATTTCTTAAATATTTTTTTTTTTAGATAATTCAGTGGGGGAAAACAGGCTTCTACCCATTTTTTCAAGTAGATTAGATGTTAGCCTTTTTTTAAGGTGATAGTGGTGGGAATGAAAACTATAATGTGGTGATTGGGATGCGAGGTGCTACCACCATGTCCCCCCCCCCCTCCCCCTCCAAAATTTTCTAAATGTTGGGACAAACTTTCATCTATAAGATTTCATTTCATATTATTGTAACCTGTACCAAAAAATAAGCGGTCTCATAATATATAATCCCAAATGTCATTCTCCTGCCCAAAAAAGCGAAACACTAAACAAGATTTCGGTTTCTCAGCAAAGAAATACACCGAAATTTCTCAACTGTTTCGGCCAAAAACGTGTTTTTTACCGCATGCGAAGTTGGAATGCTGGACGAGGACGTCTTTGGAATTCTGCAGATGTATGCCGTCCGTGTTAAGGGAATCTCCTGGCGATAAGACATTGATATTCGACACTATAACGCCCGTGCAAGCGTCAAACTTGAGGTGACACTGCGGGCTATTCTGGATCGTTATGCCCGTTACCATTACGTTAAAACTCCCGTAAAATCTTAATGCCTATAGAGTGGAAAAAACGAAAAAGAATTAATCAACATTTCGCCATCCGAAATTTCGCGATGCAGAGCGTGGGCCAAGAGTTGTACCGTAGGTTTTATACTTGGCATTGCTACTTTTGAAAACTGTCCCGTGATCTGCCAAAAACAAAAAACCGTAACGTAACACACGTGGGGAAAACTAGGGGCGTTATATGTATCATTATGATCCCAATTTTGCAATGAAATTTTACTGAAAGCCATGCAAAATCTACCGAAAGTCGATTCTATTAATTCACCTTATTTTTGATAAAAGAGGATTTAAATATTTAAAAGTTTTAAATTTTGAATAGTGACTTTTTTATTTTCCATATTTCTAGATTACATGATATCCCAGTACGTTAGTTTTTTGTCCCAAGAGCCAAAATTCAAACGTTCAATCAATTCTTGGCCCATTTTTACGAACTCGACCAACTCCATGCTCGACCCCTTATCAAGCCCAGTAGTGGGTAAAACTTGGGTAGATTAAAAAATAAAAATTTTAAAAGTTATATTAAACAATGGAATCAATGTGTAAATCATTCACACGTAATTTGGATATATTTAACTTGATTTTTTCTTGTTTTATACTCTACTTTTGTATTTTTCTCTTTTTTAGACTTTTTTGAAATGTTTCCAACTGTAAATTAACTTTATCTAAAATCCATCTTTCAGCTTATTTGGACTTCTATGTTGTTTTTTTGTTTAGTGTGATTTTATTTTATTTTTGTTAAATTTTTTATTTTATTTTATTTTTAGTTTTTAAGTCAATTTTAGGCTTGTTCGAGTAACTCAGTAACTCAGCTCGATCCAAGGCTGAGATGGAGGACCAAAATAATAAGCACTATTGGACTAGTAACAAGTAAAAAATTCCTTGCCCAATAAACCGTTTGCGGTTTAGCGTTTGTTACACTTACCTGTTGATAAGAGGAGCCACCCCACCAAGCGGCACCCCTTCCATCTATGACCCCTTGACCGCTAACGGTTATCCCCCGCAGCTTGCTGAATTGTATCCACTGTAACATCCCATAACGGCCCCAGACCTCACGCTTTGTGGGAGCCACAATAGTTCCTTCTAACTGCAAAATTAAGACGATAATGCCCTGAATGATTTCTATCGAAAACAATTAAAAAAAATACGTCCTTACAAAAGCCAAAATGTACGGATGGGATTGATCCGTGATTATTTTTTGTCAATATCTGTGGCTTATTTGTTTGAAAGGGTAGAATGATTGAGGATAAAATGGTCAATTCGGGGAGATTAGGGTATTTCGGAAATATCAAGGAAAGGACAAGATGGTTTGGTCATTGTGTATACCTGGAAGACTATGTTGGGTTGGCAGTAAGGGCCTGCGAAAGAGATGGGGCCCACGAGGAAGTGAAATTCGGCGGGTACTACCAAGGTTGAGGCCTCCACCTTGCATGCAGCTGCCCAAGCGGCCTCAAATGCCTTCAAAAAGGATAATAAGGTGGAGAGAGAATAGAAAAATATTGACACAAATAATGCAAGGAGTAGAGAGAGAAAGGGGGAGAAGAAATTATTAGCATAATCCAAGGAGCAATTAGGTAGGTTACAGTAGACTTTTTAGTTTTTTTTCAAAATATCCTTAGGTCTCAACTGCCCACACTGTAGTGTTCAACCTCATTAAAGGCCGTTTGAGGATAGGGACCTTGGATCGCATGTATTTTGATGTAACACTAGAATCTGGGTGGTTAGACGAAGAGAACCTTAGACCGCCATGTGGTGTAAGACCAATATGGACGGTTCGAGGATGGTGACTTCGGACCAGTCGTCAATTGTCCTAAAACATAAGACACATCGAAAAAAAATTTAAAAATAAAAAATTTAAAACTAGTCTGGGGATAATATCCTTAAATTGAGAGGCATTATGGGAAAACATTTAAAAATCTACAGCAAGCAACGGACCTTTTTTGTAACTTTTGAATCAATTTGACCCTTTTTGTATTTTTCCTTTTTTTTTTTTTTGGTGCATGTAATTGCCTCTGACCCAAGTAACTAAGACTACGTGTCCCTAGGATTCGAAGTTTACCATAAATAATCAGCCAAAGCTGAAAAGAAAAATTCACCATTGCAAAATACTTTGTTAAAACAACCAATGTAGATAGCAGTAAGATTGCAAGAATGGCTAAGCTCAAAAGTGGAAGGTTCAGAAACACCAAAAAAATTGTACCTACTAGGACTAAAAAAGGGAGGACACCTTTTCCAAAAGAAATTTATTCACTTT
The DNA here is from genome assembly GCF_000471905.2 of Amborella trichopoda. The sequence continues at coordinate 3,595,280 of NW_006498057.1, read as the reverse complement.
TCAGAAATGACCTGAGCAAATCCTCACCCCATTTCTCGGTCACTGTGTACAAATTCTCTCAGGTTAATGGAACAATGAGGTTAGAAACTGATCATGCAAGAGCAACCAAAAAAATTAATAACTAAAGATCAACCATTAAAAATAAAAATGGAGTTTGTTCTCTTGGCCACCTACAATCCGTCGAAAATATGTAGAAAACAATTATATTGAATGATTAAGCTGTACCTTAGTATCATCGGTCACGCCATCACCCACTGCCCCGAAATTCAACACATCGAATGCGTTTTCGCTTCGATCGCGATACGCAGGTGGCGGATAGGAGCCCTTGCAGCCCCCATCGCTAGGTAGAGGAAGCGAACCCTTGCCGCTGCTTTTGTGCTTCTTCTTCAGTCTCTTGCCGTCGCTCCCCGCCACGCGACTTATATCATCATTTAAAAAAATTAAGAAAAAGAGCACGAAAGAAACTAAAATTTTAAAACATATCCCAACCATTGGAAAAAATAAGAAATGGAAATGGAAAAGGAAAGAAGGAAGAGAAGAATGTTTTTGTAGGGGTATATGTGTGTGTGGGAATGTGGTTTGTGTTTGAAGTGGATGGGAAGGGTCTCTCTACTCTTTATAGTGTTGAGAATTTGGAATGTAAAAGTTGAAAAGATGAGAGAGGTGATGGTAAAAGGGAAGGCCTTTTTTGCCTACGTGCATTCATGGCCGCAGGTAATTGTCTTGTGTGTCACATGCAATGGTCACGGGGGTCTATACTATGTACGAGTAGGAGATCAAAGAAAACTGCCATTGAATTTGGAAGTATTACCAACATGGGGTGGGGGTCCCTTGCTGTTGAATGGAGGGAGGATTGTGAAATACAATTTTGGGAAGTGATTTCTAGAATAAGAGAGAGCTTTCCTCTCTCTATCTCTCTCAAGTCCAAGTAAAATCTTGTCAAGATGAGAGAGAGTCACAATTGATCTAGACATGGGGTGGCAATGGGTCAGGTTGCTCAACCCGGTCAGCTTGGCCCAGATCTTAAAAAACTAGGTCCTAGGCCAGGCCAAGTTTAGGCCACTAAGCCTTTAGGGCCATGACAAAAGGCACGCCATGGCTAGTGTCGGGCCCAATTTTTTTTTTCTTTTTATCTCAACTTGGCCCAGTCTTGATAGGGCTAAAAATTAAAATAGACAGTAAGAAAAGGAATTTAAAAATAATATCTATACTTTTTAGAATTTTTTCTTTTTTCAAAATTAAATCATTCTCATGTAAGCATTAGACATGAGTTACAAATGTTATTCTCATTACCTTATTTATTTGGAATAACAACTTCTTTTTTTTCTTTTTTCTTTTTTTTTTTTTTTTGGACCAATTTCCAATATTTCTGTACGATCATCGCAGTTGAAGATTTTTCATCGCAATTTGTCACGTTTCAAAACCAAGGGCCCAGAAGGCATGTCACATCAGATATCCTTCACCACCCAGCATCTCGTCCGTCCTTTTGCTCATCAACTATCACACGTAACGCTCCTTTGTGATACAGTTAACAGTTAATGGCGGCGCGTTTTCAGGATCAGTTCCAAGACTCACGTGTCTCTTTGGAACCCGTCTATCAACTCGCCACGTGTCAATTGCTTAGCTCAAACCACACGTGGCGTCGCTTAGACCATTGACGAGAAGTGATTCGTTAGGTGAACGGTTTAGATTTATTTTTTCCGTATGGAAGTGCTTGGATTGAGGAATCCACGGGTGTTTCACCGTTAATACATCTCCATCAGCTTCGCTCACCACTTCGGACCGGCCTGGCCTGGCCCGGTCCTTGTCCCCATAAGGCTGGCCACGACGATCTAGCCGGGTAAAAACTGGGTTGGGCCAAAAACAACCGGAAAAGAAGAAAACAAAAAAATAAAATAGGCAAAAAAAGGGGTTAGAATTCTACATAGATGGGAAAGCCATTGGCTAACAATGGGTTCCAGCCCAATCCCTATACGTTTGGCCTGAGCCCAGCATGGCCTGGACCAGGTTGAAGAGGCCTTGACCCCACCCAAGTTTAATAACTCAAAAAAACAAAAAAAAAAACAGGTGAAAAGGGTTAGATTAGGCTAGCCCCATCACCCTACCCCGAATGCAACCAAGCATGGCTCATGTAGCCCAAGCCCCTAGTTTTTCAAGGCCGAGAGATCTGCCATCAAAGATCGTACACTTTTGGTACAAAAACATCACAACCATCTATAGCCATTATGAAACCTCACAATTTGGGGCATAACAAAAAAATCATTAAAATTCTTTTGCACATGCACAGCAACCCAATTTCACATCAAAAGTGATTAGCAGTAAAAGCTAACAATGCTACGAGTTTGATTCCTATCACTCAATTATCGAACAAAAATAGATATCACTAATTCATAAATTTTATTTATTTCCTTTTACACTCAGATAACCCAAGAAAAATAAGATGCCCATCAAGATGGATTGTTATCGCTGAAGTTTGTCAATAGGTGGATCACGGGCGAGGGAGTCATGTGTTGGGTTTATTTTATTTTGCAACGGCTCAGGGTTAGGGTTAGGGCTTGGTGAATCTAGTGTTAGGATTTCCTCTATTTGTCATTTACTTAATTTCGGCTCTTCTTGTCTCTATGTAACTATGCTCACATGTCACATGTGTATAGGCATCTTCTTTTATATAATTGCAGTTTCTATTATGATCTACGACATGAATATAAAAATATTAGTGCTCTTATATGTGTGCATCCAGACGTGTTTGTTTTGAAACCTTTTTATTTCGTGTGTGGTTTGTATATGGTTAACAAACTTATTTGTAGAAATAAAGTTGCAATATTTTTTGTTATTTGGATGGTGTTTGACAGATCTTTTAATACAATATCAATATATGGCATGTCTTTTAAGATAGTATTCAATCTACATTGTCCAAATAAAAATGGAGAGCGATATTATTTCTGCAAATAAGGTGGCAACCTCATATAATTTTTTTCCTTTTCATATTTTATTTGAGAAAAATTCAGGATGCTAGCTGCATTTTCTAAGGCCAAAAGATTATATGCTCCCGTAAAAGCATAATGTACATTTACTCCCTCAAGTAATACCTACCCTATGAGTGTTTCTAAGACCCTAAATCATGGAGATGTTACATCTTCAACGTAGTAGACAACCTAGCATGAAAACATATATGATTATTATTTTTAATATTTTTGTAAAAATACTCATCTGATGATTTTAAATAGTTCTTGATGATTTGCAACATTACGTTCTAGGCTCAATTCCTACTAATGGTTGGAGCCTTCTACCCACTGAGTCACCCAAAAAAGGAAAAAAAATTCAAATTCTAAATATATAGCATGCTCAAAATATGATTGTGCTACATCCAAATTCCAAACTACATGCATATTTCCATTTTCTTTTACATAAACTAATGAAAAAGGTTTATATATAGCCAAGGCTCTAAACAATCAAATTAGAGCCCACTTCAAAAATTTCACTACACGAGGTTGTTTTGATGTCCAAATATCCTCAAATTGATCACCTCGACATCAAGTCGCATGGACATGAGAAAAAAATAGATTTCAAGTTTTGGAAATAGTGCATCTTATAACGTATTTTTGGACCGTCAATTTTCAAGATTTCCAAGTTTTCATAGATTTTCTCAATTTGTACTATTTTTTAAGTTTTAAATTTTATAATTAAAAATAAAAATATATTTTAAGTGTATCACAAAGATTTTCAGTATTAAAATCACATTTCTCGGCACTATTTGAAGGTGCGCTTTACTTTGATTGTCTTTTCCTAATATATATTATATATTTTTGGGAAAATAGTTTATATATATGCTATATTTACCATTATTACGATATTACTTTCGAATTTCCGTTATTACAGCTCAATTCAGTTCCTGACTATTGAGGTAGGTGTTGCATCTTAGGGCTACTGAGATTGCTGGAATTTGAAAGGATCTCTGGTAAATCTCGCCGGAGAATTGAGACCCGAGATTACTTTATAGCTACAGTGAATATAGCCTTTAAAGAGAGACACAATTGGTATATACCAGTTATCACCGGGAATGTAGCCCTATCAATCTTTTTTGAAGTGGTTAATTTAATGATGGCTTAGAACAAGTGAAAGAAAAGACACTTTTCCGGCGAGCCTGGCTGGAAAAATCGTCTGAAAATTGATCATTCCGTATCATTAGACGTTTGAAAAGCTAGGTTCTTTTGCCATAAATTTTTGGCCCTGACTAAGAGAGGAAGGTAGTGATGCTTGTTTATGCAGCAGAACTAGCCGAGAATTCATCGCCCATGACCGCTTCGAATATTACCTTGGCTTTAGGAGAAGCCAGGGTTTCTTCAGGTGAGGTGCCGCATCGGAGCAAAACCAAAACCAAAACCAAAACCAAAACGAGGCCATGGTGGCCGCTATCACGAAGAAGAAGCGAAACGTAACTTCTACTTGTCTCTCTGTCTCAAAACCTTAGGAAAAATATCTGTTGTTCTCTCTCTAGTTACCATGGCTGGGCTATTAACCAGGGGGACTTGGATGTGGTTTAAAGAATAGAACACAACTTTGGTTTTTAAAAAACATAATTTATTCTCATTTCGGTTTTTTAAAAATAAAAAATAGGTATTTTTATTTTTTCCTTTTCTAATAAAATTGTTATGATGGTGAAAAAGTGAGTCCAAGTGTAATAACGTAAACTTGGAGATAATCACATAATAACGGTAAATATAACGAATATATGTTATTTTCCCTATATTTTTAGATTATTATTCATATTTCTAATACTTAAAAATCGAATTAGTTTGATTGGACCAAACCTTTCACCGGCTCGTTGGTCAGTATGATCTTGTTAATGCTAGTTTACACCAACTTTTTCTACCAAAAAATGTGATTTCTTTTGTTTAAAAAGTCGACCTTTTTTCACTTAACCAAAAAAAAGTTATTATTATTATTTTTATTTTTTTTGAGGCTCGACAGTAAGTTGAAGATGTTACATACAACTTGAAGTCTTATAATTGCTCTTGGGCTTTATCCAAGGGAGCAAATAGATAGTATTCTCCCACTAGAGCAACAAATGTTTTCACATACACATTTATCCATTGTTAGTTAATTGGTAAGGTTTGCATAAGATGCCCGTTAGAAGTAAGTTGCTAAAATTTGCTTGAGGATGTGGTTCTAATGCTTATGCCAAAATTTTTATCATAATTTCAACACTTTATCTTTATTTATGAATTTAAAATGGCTACAAATTTATAAATACTTAAAAATCTTAAAAATAAACAGTCCAAATAACTTGTTACAAGATGCACTATTTTGAAGATATGAAATTCCTTTTTTCCTTCATATCCAAACATCTTGAGGGCGAAATGATCAATTGGAGGATCTATGATGTCAAAATACTCTCATCTCGGGAATATTTTAGGTGCACCTTACTTAAATAAAGTAAAGTTGCATACTTATATAAACTTTTTCCATAGCCAATAGTGATCTGTTAAACTTCTACTTACTCTTATATATGGTACGATTGTTTACAAGATATCTTTACCTTTTGTAAAAAGAGGTCACATATAGCAATCGTTTTCAGTTAATTATCAACTTCTTATTGACATTTCAACAAGGTTTCATTTGGGCCTTGCATCCTTTAGTGTTTTTGGATAACGCTCTCTGAAATACAGCCTTTATACGTAGTGGGTTCCTCAATGGTCGATATATTTTTTCGAGCTTTAGGATTTTGCTGATTTCTTATGAAATCCACAAAAAAATATCCCATGGACTTTGAGCACAGTTGGTGATAGACCCTGGCCGTTAGATTCAGATTCTGATGGCATAGGGTGTTTGTTACCTTTTTCTTTTACCCAAAGTGTAGGTCTTGATGGATAATTTACTCCCAAAAATACTACAGTAAGGGTGAGTCTGTTTGGTGGAAGCTGCAGCTCCTGCTTTCCAGTTGTAGAACTCCCGCGTTCCCACGTAGGAGTGGAAGCTGTTATCTTTCAGTGGCCTAAAATCATCATCAATCGACGTTGTTTTTTAGGAGGCCGCCACTTTTATGGTAACCCATAGAAGTAGAAACTTTTGAACTTTGTGGAAAATGAGGTTTTGGCAGGCCCATTTTTCCACATAACAAATGTACCATGAATGTGTAGGTATGATATCTCCGCTTTTTTTATAGTAGGATAGCAAACATGGCTGCCATTGACAAATTCAATACGTAAACAAACAAAAAGGAGCATATAATGATACAGACTACACATTTGCTTTTCATACAAAATGGTCATCATAACTTCATAACGTTGATGTGAAATTGGATGACTAAGGATGCATCATTGAACTTGCTTATGATCGGAGAAATTTTGCTTTATGCAGGGGAAGGACACATCCCACCAGCTTTTACTGCGGCATGGGATACCAGTGATCTTTTTGCACCAACACCAGTGCCAGTGTCCACTAGTCTCCCAAGTGCCTAGCGCATCGGTTTAAAAATTCAGTAAAGCTAGACACATTTGTATATTTATTTTTATAACAATAATAATATTTGTAATTAACACGAATGGAGAGGTGGTAGTGCTCACAACATGGAGCTAGTCCAAGGTAGAAAGATTTTGAATCCTGATGTGAGCATGTTCTAACAACTAACACAATTTTTTATCTACGTGTAATCGGAAAAAGTTTATATAGAGCCGAGGCTCTAAACAATCAAATTAGAGCCCCCCTCAAAAACCTCACTAGAAGAGATTGTTTTGATGTCCAAATATCCTCAGAATGATTATCTCAACATCAAGATGCATGAATATGAGAAAAAAAATGGATTTCAAGTTTTGGAAATAGGGCATCTTTGTAATGCATTTTTGGACCGTCAATTTTCAAGAATTTCAAGTTTTGATAGATCTGCTCAATCTACACTATTTTTTAAGCTTTAAATTTTACAATTAGATATGAAAATATATTTCAAGTATGACAAAGAGTTTCAGTATTGAAATATTATTTTTCGCCACTATTTGAAATTGCCCTGTAGTTTGATTATTTAGAGCGTCGGCTCTATAAAAACCACACCCCGTTGTAATTTGACTTTTCTTCTTATTTCATGCAACTAGTGGTGGCAAAATAGTAGAAGTGACCCACTGAGGCCGGGGTTGTAAAGAGTTCCGTTACTGCTATTAACACTTCGTTTAATTCTTTTATATAATTAAAAATTCTGCTAAAGGAGTCGAACGACTGCCATGGTGAAGAATAAACAACTCCTCTACTATATCCTTTTAATGATATAGAAAGAAAGACACTTGTATTTAAAGTATCAACAATTCTAATTGATAATGTCATTCAATATGTACAATCACATGCCAGGACAGTTTCTTCAAGTGCCGATGTGTGTCAACACGCTATACTATGCTCTAATGGAGGTGTTGGGATAATGCTGATGGAATGTTGCGACAATCCCAATAACTAATTCATGTAAATGCACCATCTAGGGATATGACTTGTAAATAATGACTTTTCAAAGTCTAATGGAAGGGAGCGAAGGGAAGACAGGAATAAAAATTGAATACAAATGGTCTAATAAACACCTCAATCATTATATTGATCCTAATACCGGTAATAATATCAGCAAAAAAACGCTCTCCTGTACTTCAAATGTCGTGAGAAACTGTTGCAGAATAGTGTGAGAGAGAAAGGACAAGGGGACCAAGAAATTGAATTCAGAAATGGGTTAACAAGCACCCCAAACATTCTATTACAAGGCATAACATATGCCTATCCTGAGCTTTATACAGTATACATCTATGCTTGTGGTGAACTGCCATCAAACAAAAACAAGAACAAGAACAAGACATGAGTGTGTGTGTGCTCGCGCGAGAGAGCCCCACATCCATCAACACCTATAAACCGTGCTCTCTTCAATACTTTGAGGCGCCCCATCTTGCAAGCAAGTAATGGGTGGTATGGTAAGAGTCTCCATTCCACCATATGCATTCCAACAAAAGGGATCAGCAACCATTTCTCCCTCATAAGGCAACAACTCAACCTCAGAGAGTGTAATATTAGTGCAGGGCACTGTGTCACTGCAAGCAAAATGCATAGGGGGACTCCTAACATCATAAGTCCCCTTAATATTTCTGTAGGCCACATCAGAGACAAACACAGCTGAGGTTTGGTTGGTGCAACCCTTTGTGAAACAATAGTATTGGTCTATGATTATGCAATTTCGAACGTTTTCCATTAGGACTGACTCGAAGGTTATGAAGGTGACAGAGCCCATCCCACCTTGCCATGTTTTGATCCTTACACCATTGTCTGAGTTCTTTATCACCACATTCGTTACGGTCACATTCGAGACGCAGGCTTGCGTGTGGTGAACGCCTAGGCTTCCGATGCTGCAGAGAGAGAGAGATTGTTACTGTGTTAGAACAGAGAGAGAGAGAGTTACTGTGTTAGAAGTAGGGTTATTTGGAACTGTTACTTGGGTTTACAAGGAAGTGATTGTTTTGATTGTGTAGGGACTTGTCTTCTACACTTTTAGTTGGATTAAAGCAATGACAAGGACTTTATTGGCAAAGGCACATGGAAAGTTTTATTCTAAACAAGAGAGAGAGACTCCTCCACAGTAAAAGCGCCAGAAATTGACAAAAGAAGGATGTGCTCCCTCTGTGTGTGTGTGTGAGAGAGAGAGAGAGAGGAGGATGATTTTGGGAGAGATAAATAGTGCAAATTTAGTGGTCGAAAAAACAGAGTGATAGATGATGCATACCTAATCCCATGACCTGGGCCACAGGTGATATTCTCAATATCCACATGAGAACATCCAGCTCCAATGGATACACAGTCGTCCCCTGATCAAATCATCAAACCACTTTTGAGTTAGTAGGGAAAATTTCTCTCTCTCTCCCTACTATTAATTTGTCCAACATTTACTCAAAACTGAATATAACTACCATCCTAAGTTTAAAATGCATATTTTTCCTATTTCTCAGGCTAAAGCAATAGAGAAAGAACTTTAACAGTTGGTTTTCCACTACTTGTTACCATTTCTAATCAATTTGAGGATCAGGTCACTGACGAAATGCTCACTGATCAGATCTTTTTTATGCTAATGTTTTGTGTAGATTTGGAGCTAATTAGATAATGATAGAGAGAGAGAGCGCCATATACCATTGCGTATGACCGAATTGTAGATTCCTACAAACTTTGTATTCTCGACATGGATTCCATCTGTGTTGGGGCTGAGAGCAGGGGAGTCTATGAAGAGGTTCTCAATGAGGACATTCTCGCATGCATCGAATTTCACATGAAATTGGGGGCTGTTATGTATCCTCAGGCCTTGAACATGCAAGTTCGAGCAATCGAAGAATCGTATCAACTGCAACATTGACAAGCCCAATCCTCGTGATCCATTAAAAGAAAGAGAGAGAGAGAGGGAGAGAAGCTCAATTCTCATGATCCAATTCAAGAGAAAGAGAGAGAGGGGCATAATATGGTATTGCGATTTGAATTTGGGTTTGAGAACTCACAGCAGGGCTATCACATGGTCCAGGCAGTGTTGATCCATTGGGACCCTGTAAAAAGATCACCATGATTAGTAAAGAGATTAATCTTTCTTCCTGTGCAGGTTAGAGAGAGAAAGCAGCCAGAGTGATGAGTTGGGAAATACCCTGTGAGGTTTACAAGGTAAATCCCACCATTTCTCTCCATTTCCTTCAATTAAGCCGTTTCCTTGAAGTGCCATTCCATCTACTCTATAGAACACAAGCCATTGCTTCTTGCTGTCATCGTTAGGCCAACAATCTGGCCCATCAGGTGGCATCAAAGTACCATCAATCTTGCAAAAAACAAGACAATGTGATTAACAACTCGCTGGAAAATTAAACTTCTAGTGGGTAATGCGATAATTTTCTGGGCAGAAAAGGACCGAACAATGGGTACTAACTTGAAATGTGAAACCAGGCTTACAAGGCCCTGAGAAAATAGTTGAAGTGATTGTGAAATTGTAATCAGACGGGGCGAGGAGAGTGCCTGATTCAGTTTGGCATGCTTCATTCCAAGCTTCTATGAATGCTTGTGTATCATCAGTTGAGCAATCACCAACTGCCCCATATGATCTCACATCAAAAATGCAGGGATCTGGGTTTGGATCATTTGGGTTTCCATCACCATTATCAATTGGACTTGGAGGAAGAGAAGGTGCGTAAGAAGGGTTTTGGGGAGAAACATTACTTGAAGTAGGATTCCCCTGTTTCTTCTGAAAATGGTGTCTTCCATGAACTGAGTTGGAATTTGAAATAAAAAAGAGGAATAGGATAGAGAATAGAATTGGGTTCAAGGTTCTTGTGATTGGAAAATGTACAAACCTCTGTGTGAATTCCATTGAACTTTTCTGATTGGGTATTCGTAAAATCACTGGTTCTTATGGAAACAAGAGGAAAATCTAGGTATTTTTTTATGAAATTTGGCCGGCATTTTCACAATGCGCTTTGATACTAGCCAAAAAAATTACTCAAAGGCAACTGGTTGTTCATGAAACTGATAGGAAGAATGCTTGAAGAATTTTGAGAACTCGAAATATTGAGTAACTCTCAATCTCTCTCTTATCTCAGAAAATGTAGAGAATTTTCAAAAGAACTCTCTCTATCCTAGAGACTATAGAATTTTCAAAAGAATGGCTGAAGGCAACTGGCGATTCATGAGGCTGATAAGAAGAATGATCGAAGAATTTTGAGAATTCGAATGTGAAAACTCTCAGTCTCCCTCTCACTTAAAGAATGTAGAGAATTTTCAAAAGATCTCTCCCTCTCTAGGCAGAGGTTATACCGTGACAAAGAAAAGTATGAAAGCATCAGTTCATTCAAACAAGTTCTGTCCTGTGTTTTAGAGGGGGGAGAGCCTAATTTGTACTCTGCTACAATCATTTTGTCTGTGTGGTTTATGTGACACGCGTCGGGCATGGATCGATCTCGGCTGATGATTGTGTGCAAACAACAACGGCCACGAGTTTGAATTGGGAAAAGTTGGTGTGATTAGTCCATCAAAACTTCACGGGTTACTCCAATTCTCAAATGCCCACGACTCTTTTGGTTTCAGAAATGGAAAACTCCCCTTTTGTGTGGCTCTTTGGTTGTTGTGCTGCTAACATTTGTAACAGTCTGAACTTGTGAGCTTGGTTCTAGGATTCGGGCCACTCGAAAGACCCAGAAAAAGCTGTTTTGTCCTCTCTCTCTCCCTATAGTACAAGTTACTTGATAGTGCAAGGCATCAACCGTTTCAGTCATGCTCTTGCTCCCCCTTGGACCACATTTTCTGCATATAGGCCCTCCTCCATTATTTCTTTAATCACACTACTAACTCTCTGTTTTTTTTTTTTTTTTGCAGCTATCCCCAAAGAATATAGGGTAGTTTAGGATGAAAATGCCCCCACAGTGAATATGACCTACACCTGAGTATTTTACATTGAAGTTGGTCGGGCACTTTAAGTGTCGGATTGGCTTTTGTTTTACTGATGAGGCTGCTGGTCTTGTATATGAAGGGCCGGACCAACTTTAGTTTTATAATTGAAATCAGTGTGCCACTATGTCAGACTAGCCTCTACCTTACAAATCAGATACTCCAAGTGTTAGACCGACCATTGCATAAGAATTAACATTGATACATTACTCACAAGTGTTGGGGGTGGTGATAAAAAACGATGATATTAAAATTAATAGTATGGTATCAAAAGTGTTGAAATGAAAGTGTTTAGAAACTACAAATGAGTGAGTATCTATAATTTGCCCATTTTTTTGTGTGCCGTGTATAAAACGTTCCCTCTCTCTCTCTCTCTCTCTCTCGAAGTATGATGACAGAACAAATTATATATCTGAATATCAAATCGCGCAGTCTACTCATGTCAGACTCAGACACTGCTGTATTTAGACTCAGACGCTGCTGTATCCTATGAATAGGTCGCTTATTGCACCAGAAAAAGGAAAATAATGGAAAGAAAGTTTGGGCCACTTTCTCTCTCTATACCTGCATATGTATACACAGAATAATAAAAAAATCCATTTAGGTTTTCATCATTTTCTCCACAAAAAAACAGCATAACTGAGTTGCTCTCACCCCCCACGTTTATAGTTCCAACATATCACATGACCCAATTTTATGGCTTGGCTCCTCCAAACCAACCAATAAAATGTGTGAAAAAACAATTAACTGAATTGCAGAGACTGAATTTGTTGAGCTTCACGTGAATATATCTTGTGGTATTACTGACTGTTTGCATTAATGTGAATATTAATGATATGATTTGTTAGACGTAATTTGTGGTTTGGGAGAGGGGAGTAATGGACAAATGAATTTATTTTGATTCACGGGTTGTTCATATGCTTCTGATGATTGTGTTGTGGAAAAGTGAAAGACATGGAAAGCAACTTTTTGAGAGTCACGGGACTTCATGCCCCAAATAAAATTTCAGCCCTACAAGACTTGTAGAGAGAGAAAGAGAGAGAGTTTTAGCAGGTAGAAAATGAGTAGGAGAGTTTTACAGCCGTGTATGATATGTGCAGGGTAGATCCTGGGAGAGTTTTACAGCCACAGAGACTCTGCATGGATTTGAGCCATGAACAAAGGGAAGACGTGTGGATCGCATGCATTGTCTTTCGCTTGGACAAGATAGAATATGTGTTAGGGAATTATGTGGTTAGGGCCCGGTTCAAAAAGGCCCGCCTCTAGACCTGTTTGGGCTCGATTAGGCCTAAAAAAAAAAAAACAAAAAAACAAAAACAATGAGAGAGAGAGAAAACTAGCCACACCGTCCCTTGCCCGGCCTTCCCGCCTGTCTCTCGGACAAAAATGGCTCTGCCAAGGCCTGGACCTTGGCCAATTTTGTGGCCCCGGCCTCGATTTTTTCCAGCCCGCCCGGTCACAGCCTCTAAGCCCAATATGCAGCCTAGTGCTGAATTATTTAGAATATTTTGCCAAAAAGGGCTACATGAATGTTAGCGTAAGAAAAAGGTTAAAATAAGGTCTACGACTTACGGAAAAAAGTAGTTCTGTAGTTGAAAAACCTTCAAA
>NW_006498057.1:3535168-3578307 GCF_000471905.2 Amborella trichopoda | reverse complement strand
CAAAAAATTCTATAATGGATACACAAAAAAAAACAAAAAATTCGATCATGGATTACAAAAAAAAAAAACAATTCGATCATGGATTACAAAAAAAATCGATCAAGTATTACAAAAAAATCTATCATGGATTACAAAAAAAAAAAAAAAATTACCGTACGGGACTCGCCGATTCAATGTACGGACTCGCTGATTCCGAACCGGCGAGTCACTGTACAGAATCGTATGGTTCTCTCTAGAACCGGACGATTCCCGTTTTTTTCGCCGATTCGATCCGTCTATGGCAATTTTCGAGTCGAATTGGACGAGTCCGGTTCAACTCGGCATTTTTTTAAACACTGCTTCAAAGTGATAAATGTGTCAAGGCTGTACATACTCTAATACGGACTCGGCCGCATCATCCATTTAATTGGACAACGTTGATCAACTCTTTCCTACCATTGATGACTGGGTCTCATCTACGCTACTGACAGTTCTACACAATGCATGTGTATCCATGATTGGTTCACTTCTTCACCTGCTAGACAATGCATATGTGCAAGTATTAAGCCCATAAACTAACTAAATCCAATTTTTATTTAAGGATTGCGTACGAACATTTGTTATTGGTACACTGAGGTTACAATCATTTTTAGCTATTGAATGTGAAATTCAATAGATTGGTGTGTGTCATTTAGAGAAATACCATTTTGGACTTTATGCTCAATCAATGATACATCTTCAACTACCCAATTTCACATCCAACAGCCATTAATGATTGTGACCTCCTTGTATAAAAATAAATGGCTTCATTGTATATATTTCATTTTCACTTATTTTATCTTATTACAGGTTATGTTATGGTGCTCACACTATAGAATAATTTATCATTATATTCAACGAAATTTGGACACTTATATGCGTTTGTTTTGTACATTGAGGTTTTTTTTAGTAATGGTATTTTTGGTCATTAAGAGGGATGTAACATCACCCACATAGAGCATTGAATGCCACTAATTGGCTCCATATGGGTGATGTCACACTTCATGTGAATGACATCATACCGCTCCTAATGACCAAAAATATCTTTTTTAAAAAATGTTCCATGTACAAAACAAAGATATATAAGTATTCAAACTTTATTGAGTACAATGATAAATTACTCCAAAGTGTGAGCACCTAATATAACTCATTGCTTAAAATGAAGTAAAAATAATATTTAGAAAAGATAAGCTTATATACAAAGGAAATGTATACAATGATATCATTTACTTTTGATATAAGGAAGTCACAATCATCATTGACCCTTAGATTTGAAATTGGGTGGTTGAATATGAGTCAATGTTTGAGTATAAAGTCTAAATTAAAATTTCTTAAATGTTATAAGTCACTTTCATTTATTGGACTTCACATCCAATAGCTAAAAGTAATTGTGACTTTCTAGTACCAAAAATAAATGATCTCATACTATACAATCCCTTATGAAAACTACTTATAAGTTCATCTCAAATAACTTTATGATGGATACTACCAAACAATAAATAATTCATTATCCAGATTAATTTTATTTAAATACTAAATAATGAAGACCTCAACTAATGCAAGAAAAAGCTCAAAGCAAAATCTACGTATTATTCAAACCTCCAAAAAAATTTGCTCCTTAGCGACTTTCTACCTTAACTTGTGCGGTCGGTTTGAGCAAATATGCTATGCACCTTTAGGATGATATTATGGTTAAAGACCTACTTGATAGGGTTTTTCCAAAATGAAAATTGTTGTTACTTAAAAATAAAAGTTTTCCTTTTATTAATATTTCTCATCCTTGAAAAATTGGATGTTCTCTATTTAATCTTGCGATGCGATGTTATCTTTTTCAGGAACATACAAAAGGTGATTAGATTATTTTTCTTTTTCTTTTTCTTTTTCTTTTTTCTTTTAAAAGGCAAATCTCTAAGTTGTTGAGTTCACGTATCCAAAATTTGGGATCCTAAAAATACTCCTACATTGAGTTTGACCCAAGGGAGTAAGTGACAGTATGATCCCATTAGAGCACGAAACCTTTTGGCATGGATAAAAGTAGACCAAAATAACTCAACGATGTAATTGACTAAAAAAAACCTTGTTTTGACAATAAATGATGAAAGCAAACTACTATTTTTTCGTGGGATTGTATACAATGAGACCATTTACTTTTTATACAAGTCGATGACAATTATGTACAACCATCCCATGTGAAATATGATAGTTTGGATGTGTCATAAAGTTCGAAAAATTTCCTTTAAATTTTGAGCTTGGTGAATGCAATAAATGCAGCCATCTAACTTCATATCCCATGGTTAAGATTAATTGTGACCACTTTGTATTAAAGATAAATGATCTCATTGTATATTTTTTCGTTTTTCTTAGCTTGTGGTTTCTACAAGGTCTAGGCTTTATAGAAAAGATGGAAATCCTCATCTTGAGGGAAAAAAATCGAGTACGGAAACCCCCATGATGGCTCTAAAATATATTTCTACTACTTATTATTGAAAATTATAGCTCAAAAAATGGTGCAGATTTTGTAGTTATATGAAGATGTGAAAATGGACGGTCTAGATAATGTGTAGCAATATACACTTTTTCTAAGGCTTGAAATCCTTTTTTTTTTTTTCATATTCATAATGGTCAAGATCGAGATGATCAATGACTCCGGAATTACAATTTTTGGTGAGATTTGAGACAATGCTTTACTTTTTTTTTATTTTAACCTTTTCCAAAGGAAGGATGTGGGTGAAAAAAATTGTTTGGAATTTAGGTATACCATTTTAAATTAGAAATTTGGAATCTTATCTTTTGTGACATAGCATTCCATACTTCCTTTTTTCCTGTTCATCGATAAGTAAAAACAAATAAAGGTCGACTCCATAGCCTTTTAGAAAGGAAAAATAGATTAATCCTTTTAATGGAAAAGCATACCATGCTTACCAAATGCTATATGAGATCAATTATACATCAAATTTTGTCCGAATTACACACGCTAATTACTTGGCTAAGAGATCCAACTCCAAAACATAGATGTATTTGGTTAATTAAACTAGGTTGAGGTTTGTATAAAGCGTCAATCTTAAACAATCCACGGTAAGGTGCACCTCAAAATCTCATTAAAAGATATATTTTCGATGTAAAACTCTTATCATGGTCAAAAAGTCTATTTTTCACCCCCATAATGAAATTGAAACATCCAAAAATGGCGCAAATCTAGCAAATCTATGAGCACTCGAAAATCTTGAAAATGGATGATCTAGATAATGTGTCGCAAGATGTATTGGTTTTAGGACTAGGGCCAAGCCCGGCCCATTGCCTGCCCTAAAAATAGAAACAATCCTTTGGTATTCCTACATGCTCGAAGTGTAGAAAAGAACATAAGGGAGGGTTTTTTTTTTTTTTAACGTTAACCTTTAGTAGTGGGTTAACAATTTTTAAAATCATTAGTAGTTTTTCAAAAATGCTAGCATTAGTAGGAATGAAAACCAAGACTAGTAGTTGAGTTAAAGGTGGTGCTAACCTCAATCCCATTTCTAATATAAGAAAAGCTTCGGATGCAAATCAAACTATGTTATATGGCTTCAAAAGCTTCACACGCACATCAAACTATGTTACATTGCTTCAAAAATTAGGTCTTGGCCGGTTTTCATGGTTCGAGTTGGACCGGCTGTGGACCGGGAGTGCCGCTTGAGTTTGGGTGGTTTTACATTTTTTTTTACGTAATTACAATTTTAGAATATTGTAATTACGGGGAGATCCAAATATGTGCACAATTGATGTGGAGGTGCACACAAACGGCCTTTTTTTATTTTTTAAGTTTTTCCTCTTGGTATAATACCTCTACTATTGGACCGGTTTTAAACACTCACATGAATTGAGATGAGAATGGCACCCAATTCAACAGATATCGAATTAATTACAAGGAGAATGAGAATAAGTACAACTCGATTTCTCATATTTGGAAAATAGATAAACTCAATCTAAAAAATGGGACATTCAATGGGATGCATCTTCTTTGAATGGAAAGGATAAAATGAAAAGCTAATGGTTCAAGATAAGAGTACCACATAATAAAGCATGCGAACAAATAATTCCTAAATATTGAAAAGAAATCCAGCATAAAGCACCCACCTCCATGGAAACCCTAAAGTGAAATCAACCGCAATAGTGTCAATAACATAAATTAGAACAAAACCATGTAAATGACACAACCGCACTCAAAAAAAGAAGAACGAAAAAGAAAAATAGTGGAACCCTATAGCTCAGCCTCGTGCCATAGAAATCAAATTACAACCTAAAATGACTTATATTTTCAATTGGATAAATATTTTAGACAAGGTTTAAAAAAACGGATGGGTAAATCGAATCGGTCACACCCATACTCGTGTTGGACCGGGGGAATCGGTTGATCTGATCAAAAGAATCGGGTGAATCAGTTATTTCTTTCAATTTTTTTTAAAAAGTAATTCAAGAAAAAATTGTTCATCCTGTTTGTTTGCTTGACTAGAAGAAGAATCGGTCGGAATCGGTGAAAAATCGGTCGGACTCGGTGAAAAATTGTCGGAATTGGTGGTTCCGTGAAAAAATCGGCGATGCTACTATTTGGAACCGCTCGAATCCCATTTTTTAGCCTAATCCGGAGCATCCTAGGCGATTCTCGATCCGGATTGCCCGATTCCAAATCAGGTCACCAATTTTTTAAACCTTGATTCTAAATAAAGAAATAAAAAATGAATAACAAAGGCTTAAAGGCTCATAGAAAAAGAAAAAACACTACTTACCAACGTATCTCTCTACAGTCGAGAAGCCACAGAAAAACAGAACATCAACATCCAAGATAAACAAGTCAGTGCCACCAAAACATTGAAAACCATCCTTCAGGATACAAATAATTTTATGGTCCAAAACATGATAAAGCATGCGAACTCTGAATCCTATTAGCATAAAGGATGTCATGAAAAATAAGTGTTTGGTGGCTTTGAAAATTGAGCTGGTAAGTTCCAATCCCCAACACATCATGTGGCACATTATTCCCCATGAAAATCTTTTATCAAAAAAGGGTCCCAAATCCATATTGGCCATGAAAATCTTTTATCAAAAATGGGTCCCAAATCTATCTCCAATATGGAGTTATGTGCTGCAGTTGCATGCAATCGCACGAGCCTTAAAAGATTTCAAAAAGAACTTAGATGACAAAGATATTAACCAGAAGCAACTAATGATGATCACGGTACCGTTGGAGATGATAGCAATGATGGAGACAGTAAGATGATGATGATGAATATAGCATCATAGACGAAAGGGCCTCCTTTCGAGATCCTTATGTGGTTGATTCAAGACTATGGTGGCAAGCGGTAGAAATGAAACCCTAGACGTAATATAATGATACTCTGCTGCCCTAATTACCCAGGCCTATAGGCTATTCCTGAACATGCGACTTCTTTTCATCTTTTCATATTTGGATCGGCAATTTAACTATATGCTTCAATACCTCATTATCTTTTGTTTCCAATTTAATTATCTATTTTGAGTGTCAAATTGAAATAGATCATCTAATCTATTTTGTACCATGGAATGTATCATTACAAAGGCTTGTACTGCGAGATCATGGCAGGAGCATGAGTGGTTAGTGGCAAAGACAAAAGAGAAGAATTTACAATGTGTTAGTGGGGAGCTTATCTTGTCTTCAAGTTGTTTTTACTCTTGTTCAAAGTAATTGGCTATAATTTTGAGTCATTTGATTGAAGTTATCTACTTGAAGCCGCAAATTTCGATGAGGGTCTCAAGATAAAGGAGTCCTCTAATGTTGGGGGTTTGTATTACATCAATGATACCCTATTTTGTTGTTGATTATGTATTTTCTCCTCCACTTTGTATGAGTATTTGACTCTTTAGGGAAAATTAAAAATAAAAATCACGACTTCGAGAAAAAAATAAAGGCCTTAAATGATACTCTACACTCATGATGATGCTGCTGCTGCTGCGATTATATGCTAAGAGAGGATAAAATATTGCAGTTTTACCTAGATATAGGGTTGGCACCCAGCTCAAGCATGTATTTGAATTCCTTTGTTGGCTTGTACTTATAAGTAGAATTTGCTATTTTCACTTCAAAAGGTCTATACGCCTGTGCTAATTTTTCTAGTTATTGTAGCAGATTACACAATTTGGGACCACTGAAAGGCATCAAGGAGTTGTTAGTATTTTGTGTGTTTTGAAACAACTATGGTATCTTCTCATTTGTTTGGCGTACTTCTATGTTATAACACTTGTTCCTATTACATAATAGACAGTTTCTATGAGTCCATGTAGAAATGAATCACCTCTTAAAAATCTATTTTTGAGATGGATTTTTTGACCTAATTTGTAAGGACATGGAATCTCTAATATGGAGATCATGAATATGAAAAATAAATAAATTTTGAAAAGTAAAAATATTAATTTTATTAAAAAAACATTTGGACTGTTAGTTTCAATTGTTTTTAGATGAACCACCCATTTGCATCCATATATGCTTTATACCAGTTAGAGAGATAGAGAGAAGAGCTAACCAGATAAGGACAGTGATGAACCACCCATCCCACTCGAAACTTAGTCACCATTGAGATTGCAAAAATCATTGCAGGTTGACCCAAGTTTAGATAGCTTTGCAGGGAAATGTGAGCTAGAACAAGATGCATGAGCTCTTCCCCTAACCTGCTCTTGAGGGCTGCCCCTTTTCCAGCCAAAGTATGGCTAGTCTATAGCTGACATTTCTCTGTTTTTCTCTGGCGGTTGAGGATTGGCAGCTTGCTTTTGTGTTTCTGGGGTTAGGATTTCTAGAGTTTTGGCCTAAAATTGGTGATTAGTAGTTGATTCTATTGTCGCCTGAGGACTTTCTAGGGTTTTGTGTGAAATTGGAAGTCATTTTTCTGTTGTTGGGTGAAGACATTTTAGGGTTTTGGCCTGAAACTGAAAACACGCACTTCTTTTATGTTTGGGCGCCTCTCTCTCTCACACCTCGAAAATTAGGCTCCTCCTGTATTCTCTTCCCCCTCCCTCCATGCAAAGCATTTGCAAAAGCAAATGGAGGATGAACCTGTGCCACTGTTTTCTTTTGTGCATTAATTTTCCTTTTTGAAAAAGATCGTACCTTCAAGAGCTTGGGCTTGTGTGATCAAATTGGCAGATGCCTGTTCTCATTGTGTTGGAAAAACAATCTTCCAATACCTTCAAGAACCTATGCTATTGCACAGGGGGGCATAACTTGTCGAACCCAAATCCCAAAAAATGTTTCAATTCCTAAATCTGATAAATTAATGTATGTATTTTTCTTTTTCTTTTTTGGTGTAAAAATCTACAGGCATGATTTTTTAAGAAAAAGCTTGTATTTTTCTGAAAGGAACTTGGATCTTATTGGTACACCTCTGGGCTTCACAGTGGTTTAATCCTTACTTTTTCATTTTGATTATTTTTAACGTTATTTATTTATCTATTTATTTATTTTGGGTGAATATCGCAACGAATGAATGGAGTGATGAGGCTAAAATGTTGATTGGTAGTCTTTGGCTCAAGTGTGTAGATTTATGCTGCAGCTGCCATGTCAAATATGGGCTTGTTTGAGGCTGAGATGAGTATTGATGCATTTCAGCTGTTGGGCGTGAATGAAAACCGGTACCAAACACAATCTTTTCTAGTACTAAGAGTTAGAACATCCTGCTTCCTAGGGAGAATGTGCTTTCAAAGATACTGACTAACAACAAATGCCCTTGGTGTTGGAGCTTCTTTCCAATTTCCATTCTCTTCATCATTTTCAGTGTTGGACTCATGCACCTACTATTTACAATCTCTCTAGGTTGAACTTCTTAAGAACCATCTCTTCACCATTCAAGTTTGATTAGCAGCATCCGCTCAAGAAAATCAGTTCAGTGTTCATGTCTCTGAACCACTTTCTTTTGGATGTAGAACTAAATAAAATTGCAATGCTCCTACTGGGGCTAAATTGTTACCTAAATGTATATTTAATTACTCCAAAAAAATAAAGTAGGGATGTTGAATACCTTGAAGACAGTTTCTGCATCTCGCACCTCCAGGAACATATTGAGCACAGTTATCTATTTTGTCAGGTGTTTTTGTCTGTTTATGTCCAAGCAACTATTCCTTCGAAACTCGATGCACACAAACGCACAAATGTGCACTCATACACGCACACACGTGAGTGCACACACACACACAGCAAATCTTAAGGCTTCACATGTTGAAACTAAGTGAGAGATTGCACAATTATGACCACAAAAGCCTCAGCTAGCTTCCTGCCTGCTTAAGGCAGGAGTTCACTAAAAGAAAAATGCAAAACAAATGAATAGTAAATACCTCAAGAGAGAGGGAAGATCCAACCTGACATGAAGAAGCACATTTTCTTCTCGAAATCATATGCTATTTGTATCCATTACAAGTTTCAGATCTGCTCTAATGGCTTTAACTAAAATTTTCCTCTTCTTTCTCACCAGCTAACCAGTCGTGCATGTTCTTTTCTTACTCCTCTGTTGTAACATCCATACTCCTTCCTAAACAGATCCCCTAAAGTAGAATCCAACCATACCATCCTTTTCTCATCTCTGTAATATTACATAGTGTGGTTCCAAGACAACTGGCAGACCCATGTTCAATCTGCCTCTCAAACATAGATAGTAAAAAAGAAAAACAAAGAGAAAAAAGTTTACAAGCAATAATTTCCATCATCCTATTCAAACATTGTGTAATGAAGAAGGTGGTCCTGCGTTCTCCCCCACCTAAATCCATCTCCCAATATTCGCTAACGTGGGACATAAATAAGCCAAAAATCACAAACCGAGGAAGGAACATTGCTTTCTCGCATGCTCTGGAATCAACCTGACCAGGATTTCCGAAGGCACCCCCTTCAACTCTGATACGACATTGTTGCAATCACCATCATCAGCATTATCATCACCACACAGAATCACCGTTAGCACCATCAAAAGCAGTGTTCTTAGTGCCATAATCATTATTATTGTCTATGAATTAACAGCTATGGGAGAAAATAAAATAAAAAATAAGAAAGATATTAGAATTTGATTAACATACCTTGTGGCTTGAAGTTAAAAAGAGGGGGAAGCGGCCGCCCATTAGGCAAACGGGTATTAGGATCTCGGAGCTCATCAAAAAATGGATGAACGCATGCATCTAACTGTACTCCGTTTTAAAGGAAAGCATTAAAATGAGATCAGAAAGATTGATATAATAGGGCCATTGAGAAAAACAAATGTGTGAAAGAATAGAATAGAAATCTTTTAATATTTGATCTTGTAGTTCCCAGAGGAGATAAAACTTACAGCTGAGCAGCGTAAATTTGGGGAGTATTGGAGGAGCCTAGAGACAAGGTCTACTGCCTCTGCTGGCATGCGCCTATGGAATATCTATTATGAATTTGACATAATCACATAGAAAAATTAAGTAAGGTAAAATTTTTAGAAGAAAAAAAAAAACAATAGAGAAGAAACAAAAAAAACGAAAAAAAAAAAGAAAAAAAAAAAAATAAATATATATATATATATATATAGGGGAAATGTATACTATGAGACCATCTATTTTTGGTCAAGAAGGAAACAATCATCTCTAGCCCTTCGATGTGAAATTTGGACATCAAGAACAATGCACAAAGTCCGAAAAAAATTCTATTGAACATTGTGCATAATCAAAGGGACACCCTTAGCCATTGATTCCACATTTGATGGCTAAGAATAAATATGACCTCCTTGTGTCAAAAGTAAATGGTCTCATCTTTCACTTCTCAATGACAGAGAGGACAATGGATAGAGATAGACTGTGCCAGAAAAGGGGGGTCCCAAGGGCGGTGGGGACTCTTAGAGAGAAAGAGCTAGATGTGATACCTTGTGCCAGGGATGTGCTTTAATTTGGGGGAATTTGAACTCTGTATAGTTCGGATTCATGCATTTGATTTCCTCTCTTGTTGGAGTGCCTAAAACCTGTAATGGTACAAATAGGCATGGATGATAAAAGGGATGAGGAAGCTAACGACATAGCAAGAATGCACATCACAATCATAACTACGATAACCGCATTCGACTAATCACAATATAGAAAACATCATATTACCTTTATAATCTCTACAAGTTGGTCTACACCACTTTCACCAGGAAAGAGAGGCTGTCAAAGTTCATCGTTAATAAATGCAACCATAAAATTTCGTCATATATGATTCTTAAAGCAGTGACATAAGCATAATGAAATCAATAGCAAAAATGCACCTGTCCAAGCAGGAGTTCAGCCAAAACACAACCAGTTGACCAGATGTCAATCGCTGAGGTGTACTCGGTGGCTCCAAATATCAGTTCCGGAGCTCTATAATATCTAGAACAAATATATGATATATTTGGCTCCCCTTTCACCTGCCAATCAGAATTTATAAATCATCAAAACCAGAAACTTGAGTTTTTGCAGTTACAAGGAAATTGATTCTGCAGCAAGCAAAACCCACCAAAACTTTTGCACTTCCAAAGTCACAGAGCTTGAGCTGGTGTGTATGAGGGTTGACCTGTAAACAGGAACGTCACTAAGTGAGACAGGGAAAATGTGATAAAGTGGAAAAGTAAAAATACCAACATTGCAAAAATAAACAAATAAATAAATAATAGAAATGAAAAACAACAAACTCCTAAAAATTGTACACATGTGGAATTCGAACAGTATTACTTAACAAGTAAATGTGCAAGTAAAGGATTTCTTTAAAAAAAAAAAAAACTAATGTGCATACAAATGATCAAGTAAAACGAATTTCTCTTGAGATTCTTCATTAGGTTCTTCAACATTTAGAATATCAAAATTCTCATGCAAGTATATCTACCACATAGAACAGAAAAGTGAAAAACACAAAATACAGCTAAATACTAATAAAGCCTGTGCACGTGTATACAAGTTTCTTACTGCCAGTATGGCAGTTCTCGAGTACAAGGACTCCCAAAAGCAAAAAGAAAAGCATAAAAGCCACACGGAATTCTAATCCTATAATTATTATTGGAATATAGTCTACAAGCATTTCTCATAAGGTAAGTAAAATGAGAATTACTAATGTTTTACAAATGGATGAAGCAGCCAGGCCCCTTCTTATAGCTCTCCAAAATCTAGAGATAGAGGCATATGCCGAATTTAGTATAGTGAGGATCACAACAAAATCCACATTAAACTCTTTTAATTGAATTCAAAACAACTCCTTTATAATAGGTAATTTCTATTTTTAGAAAAAAGGCACCATTTCATTTCATAAACTTCTACATATTTAAGTCTTCTAATTCCTAACGTAAGCTTGCACAACATACCAGGAGGTTTTGAGGCTTGATGTCTCTGTGACACACACCTATACTTCCATGAATATATGCCAGTGCCCTACAAATCTGCCACATGTCAAAAGAAAAATACTTCAGGCCACCATACCAAGACATGGTTGCTAACAAGGAAAGCAAGAACAATCAAATTTCAAGGCAGAATATTGTGCAGATACGGTCCAAATAAGAATAATCAAAAAGTTATTGGTGTAATCCACACGAATGTTACACAATCTTTCCACCAAATATAATTTCATCAAGATTTCATTGGTGCAATCCACAAGAATGATACACAATCTATCCACCGAATACAATTTCATCAAGATTTCTCAAAGAGGAAATGAGCAAAACAAACATGATGCAAACTTCTCTAACAAGTATATGCTTGAGTACTAACAAAAAAAATTATAGAACATATAAACAAATGTAAGACAATCAATACCATAAAACATCACACACAAGGATAGAAACACATACATATCTCACATTTTATACAGATGAGTATACACACTCCCAAAACAATGAGAAGTATACTCTGCATAAATTTTCAGCACATGTTAGACTTCCCACCGAGAGAAACCAAAGTAGCAAAAAGTTCATCTCAGTAAATGGCTCACATCTAGAATTCATTTAATGGGAAGGGTAAGAACAAACAAAGCAATTTGCTTTCAAGGAATCAAACTTCCAGAACCCCCAATTTATGCTTAATAAAGTGATACTTTAACAGTCATGATGGTACATCATGATTGTCATATCAGTGAATGAATAAGCCAGTAACTCCATTCAAATAGAAAGATTTATTGGTTTTCCCAACAAGCACAAATCCCCAGGAACAAAGTCATAGCAGAACTAGTATCAGATGATCCTACCTGATAAGTATACAACTTCACATAAATCATAGGCATCCGTTGGTTCACCCTACTATAGTGCTTAAGTACACGGTGAACTGTCTCAGGAACATATTCAAGAACCAAGTTGAGATAGAGCTCATCCTTCTCGGTTGTTGAAAAGAAACAGTGTTTCAGTGAAACAACATTAGGGTGATCCAGAAGGCGCATGGTTTGCAGTTCACGATTCTTGTACCTCTTATCCTGAAGGACTTTCTTGATTGCTACAGTTTCACCAGATTCCAGGCACTTAGCCTACGAAACAGCAATAAGCAGTGGGAAAATTAGCCAAAAGTCCACATCATAGCCTGTAAAACAACTATAAGGAAGTGGAGAAACCACCATTATTGTCAGTAAATCACACATGATTGATGGAAATACGGATGAAACCTAACCTGGAACACAATCCCGAAGGATCCATGTCCAACAACACGCTCTGCCATATAGCTTATAGTCTGAAAAAAAAAAAGATGAGAAGCAAGCATTAGAGGATCCATGCGAGCAAAAAATAACACAAGAAAAACCATCTCAATTTATTACTTTAAAACCAGCTATGTACTCAAGTGGTATGAGTTTTTCAACTGCTGCTCAAAGAAGAAATTGGTAGAAGTCATGTATTGCCAATTCCCTGAGAAATTGGAGGAAGCTAAACTTTTCAAGATTCTTAGAACTAAGAGGAACCTCAATGAAGACATACCTGCTTGGGCTGACCATTTCTACCACCAATAGTGGTAACAATGATGTGACCTGTCTCGGTTCCATTCCCATCTACCACTGTTGCTTCCACTTCCTAAATAAACCATATCCTATGATGCATTAGAATTAAACAAAATATGGACTTAAATTTAAAGCACAGTGAATAAAAGGCATCCACCTTGTCGTCCCTTATCTTCATATCATTCATCTCTTCTGGTAATTTATCAACACCCATGGTGCTTCCACTCAATTCTCTAAACCCCGTTGCAGGGACAACACTCACAGAGGCCATGATGCATCCAAAGGCTTTAGAAAATCACCTCCCACGAGAAATAAGACTGAAAACTCTACCTGAGTAATACAAGGAACATTAAAAACGGCCATACAGATTATTAGTACTATTATAACCAAGTCTTAAGTAAACATATAACTCCAAAAAGGATGGCTCTATCAATAACATCTAGCAAGCAGACCAGATTCTGCAGAAACTACTTTCTGTTTTTCTTTTCTCTTTTTGCCAAAAGATGAGAATACTGTCTATTTCTCCCTCACGTAAAACACTACCTAGGATTCATATTAGGATCCCAGATTTTGCGGATATAATCTCTTCCCATAGATTAAACTCAATAAAAAAAATTTCCTAATTGCACCCTCTACGCACAAGAAAAAATAACGTCTCAAGATCAAATAAAGACCATCCAAGTTTTAAGGGGTGCGATCTAACTGTTAGAAAACTCAAATTAAAGATTTTATCTTT
Organism: Amborella trichopoda; assembly: GCF_000471905.2. The sequence goes on along the minus strand of NW_006498057.1, from coordinate 3,564,625 downwards.
TGAGAATAATCATCTAGTGATTCTTAGGTGGTTCCCAAATTTTCAAATTGAAAAAATCCTCCCAAGTAAGTCTTTGGACCGAGGGAGTAAATGTAAACTATGCTCCCACAGGAGTATGGTCCACATGGCCTTTTTCTTTCAACCAATAATTAAGGGCCTCAGTCCTATTTCCTTCCTATTCAGCTCAATTTAACATCTGAAACATTTCTTATCAAATCAATCACTCAGTTGGATGCTGGATTCAGAATAGAGAACCACAGTTAAAGCTCTGTGTAGATGAAACGTGAACAAATACAAATTCATGATTTTCCAAATAAAAATTTAAAATGCAAATAAACTGGTAAACAAATACAAAGCTCAAGAATGTTCAATTCAGGCAAGGACAACACAAATATCCATTGCAGTTCGTTACTTTTAAGATTCAAATGTTTAATAGTTAACACATATTTAAACATGGGAAACAGGATCGTCATTGCAAAAGGAAAACGTTTGCCAGGCAAGCTGGCACAAAAGCTAACAAAAATCACTCGTTATATCTGATCAATCAAATTTGCTTTATATCTATCTCTTCGTCTATGTGTGTCAATGTGTGTGTGTTTGCAAAAATAGTCAATAAAATTATTCTTGCATAGAAAATATAGAGAAAAAAATCTAATTCCTTAACAGCCCAGGATGAGGCGAAATTATGCATTCTCCTGATCTATAATGAATGAACATAGCACCATAGAACCAAAAAAGTACCATCTATTTTGAATGGAATCTCATAACAATGAAGTCACCTATATTGAAACAAGGAAAACTCATCAAGTTACCAAATATGGCTCATTGTAAAGGAATTTCAGAATCATGTGATCCCGAGATAAATAGAACCCCAACAACTGCACCACGTATTCTAGGCGGCAAGTTCCCTTATTAAGAATTTTCTTTTGCCATTTTTTTTTTGAGATCCTATAACCATTATATGGGCCTTTTCCATTTATTAAGAATTTTCTTTTGGCATTTTTTTTTTGAGATCCTATAACCATTATTTGGGCTTTTTCCATTTATAAAGAGAGTTTTCAAGCTCCCCATCAATTGCCACATAATTGTAAAGAAACTAGATAAATCAGAGATCAAAACAGATAAAACCCAAAGAAAATGAGGCAATAAAACCCAGTAGATTCCCCAAATAAGAAAAGGAGGAATCGCGCAACATTCTGATCCATGAAGACACAGTAAGAATGCTGATTGATGACAAATTCTGGAGAGAGAAATTACCAGCGAAAAGGGCCTTGATCACTCCTTGATCTTCTTCTTCCACTTACCTGAAAATGCAGATGAGAGAATGAAACCCTAACCCTAGAAAGCATGATCATCATCTCCCCCTCCCTCTTTCTTCGGCGTGGTCGCTCTTTAGGGGAAAAAAAGCTCTTTATCAGCGCCCTCGGTCAAAATCCTTAATTATTTGTTTTCAGAAAATTAGCAGGAGCCCCTCACTTTTGCTTCAATGCCGATAAGATCCCATATTTTTTAGATGTTTAGTGGACACGTTTTTTACGAGTGGGCATACTCATATCTAGATATGCGCCCATGGATTTTGATCCTAATTTTTTAGAATAAATAATCTTAATTTTTTAGAATAAATAATCTTTGTGAGTAATGATCCGCCGTCGCACATCTATGTATAGAACTTCAAAAGGTCATTATTAAATTTAGTATAAATCTCTAGAAAAGTTATCATACGAGTATGGGATTTGATTTTTTCTAAAGATCTATTCCAAATTTAATGGTGATTCTTTGAAGTCCTATACACAAAAATGATAGATTTTTTAGACGCATCTGTAATTCTACATTATAAAGTAAGATCTTTATATAATTTTTTTCCTTTACAAAATAAATTTTAACTAGTAATTTTGTTTTTCCGATAGGACTAATACTTTTTCATGGACGATCAATCTGTGATGCCTCAAAGGCACAATACAACCTTGCATCCCCTAACACACAAATCACCTTTCTTTTAGATTACCCTTGATTATTGGCTTGCCATAGATACCCCTAAGACTAGAGAATGGGGTTGGGGCATAGGTGGTTAGGGAGGCACATGCGACAATATAATGTCCTACCCTCCATTCCCATAGTTAACATATCAAAAAATAAAAAGTGCGGTCAAATTAGAGCCCACCTTTAAATAGCGTCGAGAAAATATAGTTTTAATACTATAAATCTTTGTGATAGCTTTAAAATATACTTTTATCTTTATTTATAAAGTTTAAATCTTTAAAAATAATGTAGATCGATAGATCTATGAAAATCTTGAAAATTGACGATTCAAAAATTTATTATAAAATATACTATTTTCAATACTTGAAATTTATTTTTTCCTCATTTTCTTCTTGATGTCAAGATGATCAATTTGAGGATTTTTAAGCATCAAAACAATCTCTTCTAGTGAAATTTTTGAGTTAAGCTCTAATTTGATTGTTTATAGCCTCAGCTCTATATAAACTTTTCTTAAAAATATATACCCCATGACCAGTAATATTCCTAAGATATATTGTGCTCGATAATCATTATATTTTCAAAGTTTGTCAGAAAATGGAAAAAATTCATGTGTTTTAGGATGGAGAAAATATGAATAGGTAACAGAAGTCTAGCAAGCATTGGTATCTAGATTGACCACTTAATAAGGGCAGATCAATTGAAACCAATATGATCCTTGAATAAGTTAGCCCAATTTTAAAATATACTAAATATAATAATTTAGAGATATTTTATATTAAAAAAATTTAAGAAACTTTGTTTAACCACTCTAACCAGATAAAATAATCACCAAATCTAATTTTTGTTTAAACCAAACTAACCAAGGCAACAATCAATTATCAGATTGGACAAATTGGAACCAGCCGATCTAGTCTATGGTCTTGATGAAACTTGTTCGACATTGGATGGATGATTTGTGGATTTAATGGCAATAAAACTTTCCAACCTAGTAAAAGCTCATCATACCTTCCATGTCCACAATTTGTTTTACTTAGAAACTGTAGTTTTTCTTTTGTGGGGTATATTGTTCAGCGGTGAAAATCAAACTTGCCATGGAACATTGTTACTACATTTGTTTAGGGGTGGCAATGGACCCTGACCCGATGTCCATACCCAACCTGGGTCCGGGTATGGATCCAAGAATTGGTCCCAATGGGTCGCGTTCAGGTCCAAATATTGGATCCGGACACCATTCAGGTCTGGGTCCGGGTCCAGGTCTAGCTCCATGTCGATATAAACCCAAAACAAATAGTGTTATCATATAAATAATATTTAATATATAAATATTTACTTAAGGTTTAAGAAATATAACTATATACTTTAGCTATAATATTTTATATTTAACATAACATTTAAATATATTAAATTTTATTTTTTTAAATCAGATCCAATCGGGTCCCGGTCCAGACAGGCCCGGACCCGACCAGTTACCACCATACGTGTGAGTCCGGACAAAGACCAAGTCCCATAGGTTCTTAGTACTCATAAATTGTTAACTAGGCGACGTACACTGAGGGCAGAAGGGTAAATTTCAGTGATTTGGGTTGGTAATGGATGTCGTTTGGGTTGATGGAAAAAGGTATGGGCAATGTGCCCCTTTACCTTTTTCGGGGACCCTCATCTTTTGACCGTTCAACGGTCTTTTTACATCAGTTTTAAAAATCATTATTTACAAAAAAAAATATTTGGGTGTGGGAATATTCCCCTACTCTTTGCCGCGCTCAAAGCGGACCTCAGCCCTTTTATTAAACCCAGTTTAATAAACAAGTTTTGTTTTGTTTTTGTTGGAGAGAGAAGTCTGCAACTTCCCCGCCGGCCGGCAGGCCGCCGGAGACAGCCTGGTGTGTCCACGTTCGCAAATTTACTATTATACCCTTTTTAAGTGGAAAAATATCAAATAAGGTTTCTCAATTATATTGGGACATTTTTTGTGGTTGGAAATTCCTTGCTTGACAAATACATGTACAAAGGAAACTACTAATAGCAATTGAATGATATATATCTAATTTATTTTTGTGTCGTGAAATGTTTTTGGATGTTTTAGCCTCTTATTTGAAGGGAGCTGATCCAATTTTATGAGTCATGGTTCTATTGAGATCATAGTTTGAAAAACCATGTCTGGATCGAGAATCACCAATCAGGGTTAGAATCACTAGAAGGGACATCTATGTCTCTTAGAATTTGTTGATATTAATGTTCTTTTTTTTTTTTTTTTTTTACAAATTTTCTACCAGTTTAGCCTATCAAGATTGTCAATTCGATTGATCCAATCGACAACATCGGCATGCAAATCATTGCTCAATTTCCCGGTTTTAAAACATTGTTTGAGATTCATACACTACTTGAGATTCATCTAACTAAATGGACACCAAAATTTTAAATTAAAGAAAAATATCCTAAGTATTTTGCCCGAGGGAGTAAATGTATAATATATGCTCCCACGAAATCATAGTATACACCCTCTTAGTTTAGTTTATAGAAGGGTGTAACATCCATGTGGGTGAGGTTATTTTTGGTATAAAAATGGGGGAAGGGTTCAACATTTTGACCCCCTCTAATTTGGAGGCCGTGATGCCCTTTCAACATGTGTTGGAAGACATTATCTTTACTTTATTCAAAAGTAATCTCTCTCTCTCTCTCTCTCCGATCATGCGTTGTGTGGTTTCACAGTACTGTTAGGCAATGGGATCTTATACTATAAGCTAGTTTAACCTATTGTAAAACACGATGTTTTTTAAATCTGTTTAGAAATCCGAGTTTTTCAAAAGATCTTTTTTTTTTCACATAACCGATGTAACTCCGTGTTTTACCTTTTTTCAAAAAAAAAATTTTAAAAAATTTGGAAAATCATCATGAATGGAAAATATTTTTATGCTTCCCCTAAAGCATAGAAGTTCTATCATCTTCCTACCATTCAGCCATCCAATTTTGATCAAGATAGCCACTCACCGTTAGATCTTAGATCCGACGTCTCAAAGTATTTTATTTTTAATTTTTTTATACAAATTGTATGAATATCAAAGTTGGTACATGTCATCTCCTCATTGGGGTACACCTATAAAAAATATTAAAAATAATTTTTTGATAAAATATAATGGCCAAAATACCTCTTGAAAATTTCAAAGGCATTTTGGCCATTTTATTTATTGAAAATATTTTTTTAATATTTTTCGCTAGTGGGAGCTTAATAGAGGAATGGATATCCAAATTTTGGTATCAAAATAGTTTATAGAAAACAATTTTAAAATAAAATAGTATAGAGATATGACATTGTGATTGTAGCAATCTTAGCCCTCCATTCAGAATGGAGGGTTGGATAAAGGGGGACGATAGAACTTCTATGCTGTAGGAGGAACATAAAAAGCTTGCCCATCACAAATATATCTTAATTTATCTTTAACTTTCATGAATCTCACTCGCACTCTTTTTTTTCAATTTTGAACATTTTTTTACAAAAATAGCCTTCACGGTAATCGTATTACCATGAAGCACAATTACGTGCTTAAAGTACTGTAAAAAATAAAAATGTTATACCACATTTTAAGTACTGTAAAAATTAACCCATGTTATACGGTATTTTAAATACCGTACAAAATAAGAGAAAATATTTAGAGAGAGAAATAAGAGATAAAAAAAATTAGAGAGAGAAATAAGAGAAAAAAAATTAGAGAAAAAAAAAGAGATAAAAAAAATTAGAGAGAGAAATAAGAGATAAAAAAATTAGAGAGAGAATAATAGATAAATATTAAAAAGATTTTGAGAGAGAAATAAGAGATAAACATAAAAAAATTTAAAGAGATGAAAGAGATAAATATGAATAGGAGAAAAGAGTTTACGACATTTTGAATGCCGTATAACATGGGTTGGTTTTTACAATAATTAAAATGTCATATAACATAGGTTAATTTTTACGATACTTAAAATACCGTATAACATGGATTAGTTTTTACGGTACTTAAAATGAGGTATAACATGGATTAGTTTTTACGGCTGCACGGTAATACGACTATCGTGAAGGTTATTTTGTTAAAAAAAAAAGCCCAAAATTGAAAAAAAATGGTGTGGGTGAGGTTTATAAAAATTAAGGGTTTTTTTTTCTAAATAGATAAAAATTAAGGTATATTTGTCATAATTTCCCAAAAAACTTCATCCCTGTAACTTTATTTATTCATTAACTTAATATTACTAAATTTTTATTTAAAGATAAGCAAAGTAATAGTAGGAATAAATTAAGAATCTTGACTTAAAGTAAAATTCCATAAAACGTTTCACCAATAATTTCCCTTAAAAAAAGATTACAAAAAAAATTACAAACAATATATTTCCAAAAAAACAGATAATAGAACAATCCTATATCTCAAAATGATAGGTAGAGTTAGAAGACTAACCCAACAAAGAATCTTTTTCTTTTTCTTTTTTTCTTTAAACCCAATACATCCTCATAAAGAGCATTTTGTGTGAGATTCGAATTTGCTTAAAGATTTTCTATACTAAAGATTTAAGCAGCTAGGATTCAACGTGAGATTTGAATTTTTTTAAACATTTTCTTGCTTTCTTTATATATATAGCAGTTTGAGTAATTGTATTTTTTTATTTTTTATTTCATTGGTGTATACAACATAGATATTTGAATGGACTGCTATTTTATGTATTTGGGTATGTATTTTGTTTTAGTTAATTTCAATCCTATACTGAAGGCCTTTTTTTGTGTTTTTATTTTTTTCAAATAATAATCCTATTTCTTGTTATCTACTAATGTAGGTCTTATATTAACTTTTATAGTACCACTCCATCAAAGACACTAACCATACTAAAACCACACTATCACAAATATCAACCATACATTATCCATAACAAAACCACACTATCAAAATCATCGTCCATTCCATGAAAAAAATCACCCATAAAAGCACAACAGCATCATCCATATAGTATCGAAGAGAAATATCCATACCATGAAAGACATCAACCATACTCAACAGTACCAACATACAAAATAAAGGTCACTAGATTTTCAGAAATCACTGGGTTTGAAACCAATGCCAATCCGGATAAGAAATCACTAAATTTTCAAACATTGACTTAAACAGAACAGAAAATACAATTAAAAGATCCATGCTTATCGGAATTCATAGACGGTGCCCAATTATATATTACCCACAAACAAAAACAAACCTAATCTCGAAATGCCTTGGTTATTAACTCCTGGTTTTGCGCCTCTTGTCTTGCCAAAGCGTCATGACCTACATTCTTTTCTCCATAGGAATAAATAAGGTCACTTTTTTTACTCTGTTAATGATTTGAACTTCATCCTTGACATAATAAAGACCAGACAGATACATATCACCTTTGCGGCATTTAAGGGCATTCATATAGTCTCTTTCTAAAATTGGCTTTTGATTGGATCTCATTGCCAATTTTGCTCCTTGAACCAGTGATTCAATTTTGCTTCGTTGGCTGTAATAATCTCAATTGGACCTAAATAACTCAACTAAGTTGAGTCATTATGATCACATAATATACCACCAAAACCTACTTATTGAGGATTCTGAATACAACTATCATCAAAATTAAGTTCACATATTCTTTTGATGATAGAAAGATCGATGAAGATGTCGCATACAAAATTAAAGCTGGATGGACGAAGTGGAGATATGCAATTGGAATTTTATGTGATCGCCGCATATACCAATGAAATCAAAGGGCATGTTCTATAGGATAGCGATGAGACCAGCTTTGCTTTTATGGGGCAGAATGTTGGCCAACAAAAACTAATATATCCATAGAATTAGTGTAGCGAAGATGATGATGTTGAAATGGATGAGTGACAAGACAAAAAGGGATAGAATTCGAAATGAACCTATTCGAGAGACTTTAAACGTGACCCTAATAGGAGATAAAAGGAGAGAGAGTAGACTTAAGTGGGTTGACTACGTGCGGCGCCGACCAAATACATCACCTATTAGGAGATGCGAGTTAATTCAAGTGGAATGACTGAAAATGGCATGGAGTAGGGCCAAAAGGACGTGGTTGGAAGTAGTCTGAAAAAATATGTAGACTTATGACCTCACTGAGCTCATAAATCCTCACTATGACTTTTAATAGAGCAAAATGGAGAACTAAAGATTCATGTAATCAACCCCAACTAATTAGAAAAAAAAACTAAAATAATAATAATGATATCCTTTTAAGGGTGGCACCTACCACTGCTTTATCCCTTTCAATCAAACCACCTAAATGAAGAGTCCTTTACATTTTTGGTTCACCTTAGTAGGTAAAGGACCTACATGCCTCTGTAAACCCTTTGATGTTGGTCTTGCTGGGTTTGATGTGAGAGGTCAAGAGCAAGTTGGCAGCATGGGTTGGGAACGGCCATGTTCATCTCTATTGTATGTCGCGTTTGAGTTTTTGTCTTCAAATGATACTTGACGTTGAATATCACGTGGCTCACCTGGTTCAAAATGGATAGAGCCATGTAAAACTTTGATATTATTTTTATTTTTCCTTTTACTTCTTCAAAATTTGAAAGTCTTAAAGTCCTTTAAGAAAACGTACCTTAAGTTAATGGAATTGACCCCGTATTTTTCTATAAGGAAATGTATGCAATAAGACCATCTAGTTTTAGAATAAGGAGATCATTATTGACTGTTTGATGTAAAATCGGCTGGTTGGGGATTTGTTATTGACTAGGCACAATGTCCATAATAAACATTTTCGAATGTTGTGATGCCCTTTAATATATTAAATATCACAGTTAATTCTAAGAATAATTGTTACCTCATTGTACTGAAAGTAATTAGTCGCATAATATATAAATAATTCCATTTCCAACTTTCTTCCTTTTTTTATTTAACATTAATGTGAAAATTTCATTGAAAAAGTATACAAAGAGAATTTATTTTTGATACAAAGAGGTCACAAATACTTTTGTTCTTTACATTTTAAATTTGGATGGTTGTAAGAGTATCATTGACTACTTCGTGACATACTCCAAGCCATCTAATTTTGTATCCAATAATTAGGAATAATTATGATCTCATTGTATAAAGGTAAATATTCTCATAATACAATCCCATTTTCATCTATCTTTTAATAGGATGTACAATTTATTATAAAACAGTTTAAAAAGTCAATAGAGCTACACAAATTCAGAACTTTTTGCAAAAATTTAAAACTTAATAACTATCAAAATTGCATTCTCTATAGGTCAATAGTCTCTCTCTCTACTGGGAATAGGTGCCAAGGTATCTAATGCTGACCTCGCCCTCCGCCATAATCCTTCATATGAATCCCTTAAATAGATTCATATTAGAACAATGATTTCATGCAAACCTTGTGTAGTAATATGATGCAACAACTTCAAAAAACCATCTTATGGCTATTTGTTTGTTCTAAATTTTAAAATATACACTCTTTTCATTCTAATGAACAATTACAAAACAATTGAAAACACAACATATAAAGTATTTTTTTAGCCCAATTAACACACGCCGTTCATTTTGGTTAGATGCTTAGATCTAGGCCTTAGAAGAATTTTTTCATTTCCAATTTTTTTGGATGACTTTATTATCATTAGATGAACAATGTTAAAAAGAAAAAAATAATTTTGAGTTTATAAAGGCTAAGATCTTGAAATTCACAAAATGAATGGTCTAGATTCGTTTTTAGAGTGGATTCATTTTGACCATATTTAAGGTTCAAATTGAACTTTTACTTTTGCGATGATTGATTATTGAGATAAAAAGAGAGTGTGTGTAAAATTTGGGGTCATACAAATACCACAAATATGGTTTTTTAGAAGTGTCGTTGCAGTATACTATGATACAACCGTTGCATTGGATCATTGCTCTTCATATTATGAGATAAAGACTTGGCAACAACGTGATTGACAAAGCAATTATGAGAAGGTTCAGAGTACGTTAAAAAGTTCTTCCCTTTTGGACCATCAAGATCCATCTTTAAAAAGAATGGATTGGTAGTGCGGATCATCCACCGCCAATCCCGGTTTAGATCGAATGGATCATCGATTCAAATCATTCTTGAATTGTCTAGATTGGTGATCTAAATAAAATAAAAATTATAATATAGGTTTATGGGGTAGATATTTAGGGGGACCACGGTAAATATTAGGTAAGTTTAGAAAAAAAAAGAAAAAAAAAGAAAAAAAAAAGGGGGTTTTAAGGGAACCAGGTCAGAACTCATATCATTCTAGAACTGGTTTAATTCCAACTAATTCTGCATATGGATCAGTGACCTGGATTGAAAATCATCAGGTTTTAAAAAAACTTCTCAAAGTACCTATAATTTTAGCTGGCATAGATTCCCTAACGAACTACCATTAAAATCCCCCCCCCAAGGCAATTCTTCCCTTCTTGATTTTCCTACTTCCACTTTTTTCTCGAGCTCTAATGGAAAACGAACTTTCTTATCAAACAGGACCTTATGAATACTGTGATCCCTATGACCATAGAAAATCACGTGTCATAGGTTTACTACCATATGCTCTACGGATGACCCGCGGTCGTAAGACGCATAGTTCACTCTCTCTCTCCACCATCGATCCATCAATCAAACATGAATCCTGTGACATGGTGAAAGTGGATTATGACAAAGTTGATTACAATCCATATTGACCATAGAACCAGTTGCACCGCTTCATAGTTTGTCCATCAGTTGGATCACAAAATAGGGTTATTTAGGACATAAAAACCGAACCAGTGACGTGGCGTGCAAAACCCACTCTCCCCCATCACCATAAAACCTATTGATCAGACGGTGAAGACCCCCAATATGTTGTACTTTCAGTCTTTCACCATGACCAGATGGATCATAATGTATGTTCCCATGGACCACAATATACGTTTCATGGGGGTACGGTCGATATATAAAGCAATATAAAGGGCATTTCAGAGGAATCTTTCTCTTTTAGCATTGTTTAGTACTGGAGCCCTTCTCCGTACATTTTCTTATGCAGACAGAAGCGAGGGGAGAGTGAAATAACATGGAGGTTACTGAAAAATGTAAGAGAAAGAGAGAGAAAATGCAGATAATTAAAAGTACAGAGGACTCATTGTTCGTTGTTTACTGCATTTACATAGCGTCGCCATTAATACACAGATCGAACTGCATTAAGGAGCAAGTCTCAGAAGCATGTGGACTCAGCTTCATGTCTGTTTCGATGAATTTAGAGGTTGGAGAAACCCTAATTTACTGAAAATGCGAAGTCTTGACCTAAAAAATTTGTCGCCTAGCAATGTAGAGTGCCATTGGAGCAATCACATGCCAGATTTTAGATGTAAATTCTTGTCACTCATGTTAATGGTTTATTGCTTTTATGGTTCAGTGTTTTGAAAGCTACATAATGCTCAACTAATACTTCCATGATATCTTTGTTCAAATTCGCTGTAACTTTGATTATGTGGTTTTTTAGTATAAATGACTGTGAAGCAATGTTCAATGTTGTCCAATATTGGCGGACTTGATGAGTTTGTGCGTTTAACTGATACAACTTTTGCAGTTTCTGGATCTCTGATGTAATTCTTTGCTTGTTTGCTGTTATTTGTTGGTGATCTTGCACTATTTTCTGATTTAATTGGTTTGTTTCTCTCATTTTTTGGGTTGATTTTTTTGTAAGACAATCTGCTTATCCTTTAGTAAAAAATAATAATTTAAATGTCAAGTAGTTGATTGGAGCCCTTGATTTATTCTTGAATATTTACATTAAGTGAGAAATGGTACTTTTGAAGTTCAATTTCCATCAAAGCTGCGATTTTTCTGTGAGTTCCAGGCCAATCTCTGGGAGAACTTTAGCTTGTTCTATATGTCATTGACATGGACTTTCATATAGCCCAGTCATGATCCAGAAACTGGACCCCTTATAAAAAAACATTGGCAAATGCAGTCATGCACTTACATTCAAATGCACACATATGTTATTACAAACTTGTTCTTAGCAAATGATGACAATTATCGCCGCCCAAAAATGACAAACCAAAAGGTAGGGTAATTGTTATGCGATTTGTTTGGTAGAAGTTAACAATCGTCATTACAAATAAAGCAATGTTCTGTGACTCGCCCGAGTCTAAATGGACATGGGTGAGTTCCTCGGCCTCTCGCCCTATGGGCATGGCCGAGCAGGGTGTACACCTATTAAAACTAATGTTTGCCCATTCATTTGGGGTTCGAATTCCTCTAATGCCTCTATTTCCTCTTAAATCCACTCTTTTTTTTAAAAAATTTATATGAATAAGTCAGTCTCTCATAAAAAAAAAATCGAAAGATGTGGGTCAATCCCAAGACCTCATGGGAGATGTCCATCACAACAAACCAAAGCGTTGTGTTATGCAACGTGTAAAAAGGGGGTAAGTCTTGTACTATATAGTAAAGTTTTTTGCTTTATTTTTTATCTTTTAAAATGGCCTGGACTCGGGTGAGTTATTTTGGACTCGCCCGAGTAAATCGTCTCGGCCAACGGGCAAGTCCTATGCCGACCCAAGTCCCATCACCTTGAAATAAAGTACTTTGGCAAATCTCGTGTGTGCGTTTGTGTGCATGCTTCTACATGTGCATGTGTGTGCACGTTTGCACGATCCTTCTCCATCCGAAATACTAGAAATTGTAGGGCTTGTGTACTCTGATTGTGTTTTCCATACAAACACTGTGTAAAAATGCATGCTAAACCATCTGTTGTTGACAACAGATTCTTGAGGACGCCTTTATCATACTGTTTGTATGGTGAATGCTATTCATGGTATGCTTTCTTGAAATAATAAGAATCAGAATATAACGCAGTGGATGTAATCATAAGGTTGAATCTGGAAGAGCTTCACTATAAACTAATATGCGAATGGGTATGACTTTTTTTTAGACAGAAAAAAGAAGAAGAAGAAGAAGAAGATGATGAAGATGGGAATGTCCACTACGAGGGGGATTGCACAGGAGTGAATATATGGTTGAGCATAAACCACTTTGAGCTTCATGTGCTAAGCTTATAATTTCTGTAAGGAGTTTTGAGTTATTTGATAGATAAATCCCTAGACGATTGGGTATAGATAACAACACTGGAAACATTAAATCACATTGGGTTGAACATCTTCAGTGTACTTGCTTTCACATTGGGTTTAACATCTTCAATGTACTTGTTTGGGTCACTCATGTTGGATTTGGTGCTATCCAAAATCACCAACATATGGAAATCCCATATTATGTGGGATTGATATATTCTCATATTATGTGGGGTTGAAATATTTCTATATTATGTGGGATTGAGATTGATATTTGATAAGTTTTCTAAAGGAAATATAAATCCAAAGAGGATTAGGACTCTTGGATATATCTATTAGTCTTTTGAGATATATGTAACATCAATAAGAAGTTTCCTACTTAGTATGGACTCCTAATCTTATATGTATGGGGATGAAAGTGTGTAGAATTTGGTGTGCCCAATTTTGGTCACCAAATGGGAATTGTGGTTTTCTAGAGAGAGAGGGAGGCAAAGCCTCTTGTGCATAAGATGCAATTTCTTCTTAGAGAAGAGAGCTTCCTATGAAGAGAAACATTGATGGTGCCTCCTGCAGAGTGAGATGTTGGTTTCTTGTAGAGAAGCGGTTCCCATGGAGATTTTGGGTTGTTTCCCCTTTTAGTGAGATGAAGTCTCGTTTGCTCTCAAAATTGTTCTCTTCCTAGACAGTGGTCTAGTTATGGAATAGAGATGAGAGATCGGCATGGTGCCGTTTGGGAAAGTAGATTTAAGAGGGTTTGCTCTACTGTATTTTTGTCGAGGTTTGTTCTAAAATCTTTGATTTAACTTTCATTGGTATAGTGGATTTCTATTTTCCGTGCCTGTGGATGTAGCCCTTTTGGGGTGAACAACGTAAATCTTTGTATTCTTGTTGTATGTGTTTCATGCTTTATTTCTCATACTTTATTTGTCAAATATTAACCCATCGGGTTTAGCGCTTCCGCGCACAACGAGTGGTATCAGACCACAATAACTCATACCTCCAAAATTTTCTTATGAGAATATTTGTGTTAGTGACCATATATTCTTCTCATTAATAATGATTCAGTTACACCTTTATCACAAAACAAGAATACAGAAAGGAAACTCCTACTCTTAAGATACTTGGGTGCATATCGCTATTGATATAATATCTTTTTTTTTGAGAAAAAACATCTTCAATTCCTCTCATCAGGGGTAGGTAACGGGTCGGGTCGACCCCACAATCTGACAGGTTGACCCAAAGAGAATGGTTATGTAGAGGGATTCGAACCCACAACCTAGTGAACAATAGATATAATATATTTTCATGTTTATATGGCATTCAGCTTCTTGCAATTGAGCTCCTTATTTTAATGGTGTCAAATAAATGTGAAACAACAATTTTAGAAAGAATATAATGATCATGTTCTCATATCATAAATCATCATCATCCGAGCCTTATTCCAATTATTTGGAGTCGGCTCTATGAATATTGCCGCCATTCTGCTCTAACAAGGGCTATAACCTCAGTCAGACTATAATGCGCTATATTTTTCTTACTACTTCCATCTATGTTCTTTAGGGCCTTCCTTTTACCTTTTTAGAGCCTTCCACTTGAACCAAATCTCCCCTCTTAACTGGTGTTATTCATGCTGCACATGACTGAACCACCTAAGTCTACTTTCCCTCATTTTATCGCCTAAGTTCCTTCGGATGTATTTGTTCCGAATTCTATCCATCCTTATCTTGCCACTTATCCGTCTCAACATCTTCATCTCAGCTATACTCATTCTATGGACATATGGTTTTTTGAGTGCCCAACATTCCGTCCCATAAACTTGTTCTTGCCTATTTGTTTTTCCATAATCTTGTGGCATACTTAAATTAGCACGCTACTTTATATCTTTATTGTAATGGTATTCACCTTGTCTTTGACTTAGTCTTTAGATTTGATTCTACCCAAATGCAAATTGCTATTTAACTGTTGGACAGGTTGATTGTATTCCCTCTATTGAGAATGGGGAATTATTGCTTAGAAATGCTTCAGTCTTTGACCGAGGTAAGCATCTTGGTGGTGATTGGTTTTGCATTTGAGTTCGCAAGAATGGAAAAGATGCCACAAGATATTTGAGAATGAAGAAGTGGACTGGAGGTACTTTAATTGTCATCTTGGCTTTAGTCTTGGTACTGAGATATAGTCTTATGGAATCACCTCCTCAAAATGATTCACCATCCACTTTCTTTAAGAACCTCTCCAAGGAGAGTCCTCCGATGAAAGCACATAACATTGACAATCGTTCTAAACCTATGGAAAGAGTCAGTCATGCGAAGAAACCTCATATTGTCAATCTTGAAGGGATTGATTACTTATTCTCCTCAGACAATATCTCTGAAAAGGAGTCCATGGTAAAAATCACATGGGCCCAAATGCGTTACTTGATTTCCAGATCGGACGCTTTACCTGGAACTGCTGAAGGGGTCAAAGAAGCTGCCATTGCATGGAAGGATCTGGTTGCCACCATTGAAGAGGACAAGCTTTCAAAGATAGTAAATGGGAGCAAAGTTAGGAACGGTTCATATGATTCAAGTTGCCCTTTTTCTATAGCTGCAACAGATGTGTCCGAATCACAAACTAGAACTCTTTTCCAGATTCCTTGTGGGCTTGTTCAGGATTCTTCAATCACAGTGGTTGGTATTCCAATTGGACTTCTTAACTTTAAGATTCAACTTATTGGCCTAAAAGCTTCAGATGGGCCAGATCCACCTGTTATATTAGATTACAATGTACATTTACAAGGGGATAACTTGACAGAGGAACCAGTCATTATTCAGAATACATGGAGTTCAATACTCAAGTTGGGTAAAGAGGAAAGATGTCCTGCTCCTGCTTCCTCAAATAACGTGAAAGGTATTTTTCTTAAGAATAATATTTATACTGTGATGTTGTTTTTCTGAAAATCAGAAAACTTATTTGTGCAAATGGTGCCTTGTATCTATTTTGTTTTATCTTTCAGGCATCCCTCTTATTTCATCTAGTTGTTGAAAGTGTGCAGTTTTTGTTAGCCTTGACCTGAAATTTAGTTGTAGGTAGTAGGAGAAGGGGGTTAAACTTAAAATACAATGCACTCAAGTTTGAACTACAGATACACATTATGTTCCACAGGTCAACAAATTGAAATAATATACTGATGGAAAAATCTAGTTTCTTGTCGAAATCCACAGAGAGAAACCATATAAGATCAATAGCTTTATCCTCTGAAATTTGATAATCCAGAAATTTGCCCGAGGTTGATGAGCCGTACCCTACACTTCGTTCTTGAGTTGCATGGATCAAAATACTGTTAATTTCAAGAATATCCTGTAAATGCAGCTTTTTTAATCGTTGTTTAGATATTGCTTGGTGCTCAATTGTGCTCCATGGATATGCTTGGCTCAGTGGATGATGGCTTTATTTGTCGTATTTAACCCAGATTTTCCAGTCGAGGATATTGTAAGTGTGTGAGTTTATGCTGAACATTCTTTTTAAAGAATGTTTCATATCAAAAGAGGGCATTTGGGATTCCATCATTTCTTATTTTTATGTGTAAATAGTTCATTATATTGATGTAGTCTACATACGATTCTGTAACAGCTGGCTGAAGGCTCATGTGGTATATTACACCACCCTTGTTGGGCATACTTGGTGTTGCTTTTTTTAGTTAACTTGAAATATTATGGCTGTCAGGCACAAGTTCTATTGAAGGTTAAAAAGTAATCCAATTGAAATACTGGATCGACCACTACTATTGACGTTGTTAAAAATGTGGTACTGGTAATACACCAATACCAGAGGACTTGGCATTTCCAAAGTCATATGGAAAAGAAATAGACTACTATTAAATGTAGAAAATCACTTCCACATTTCCTTTTGCAGAGGAGATGGTGGACATGAGATGACACGGTGGTGGGGAGTTTGGGCAATTGGTAAGGTTAGAACTGGTGTCTGTTACACTCATCTTTCCTCAAAATTTTAGAGCAGATGATGCAAAGTAGAAAGTTAACAAATATGAAATGAAAGTTGTGAAGCCAAGAACTTCATACTATCTCATCAAACACTAAGATATACATCATTTTGTAAACTAGCTACTATCTCACTCATTGTTTTTGTTGCACTTATATGTTTCACGCTTGGGAACATCTCCTTGAGGTCTCTGATTTCGCCCTTGTTATGCTTCAGACAAGGTCGACGGACTTGGTCCTTGTAATGAGCAAGTTGGCAGAATTTCTACGCAAGAGAAATCTAGTGGGAAACAGCCTCACATTCCAAAGTGGTTCAATGCTTCAAGGGGAAGCACAGATAGAAAATTTTCCTTTCCATTTGTTGAAGGACATCCGTTTACTGCAACTCTGTGGGTTGGTATGGAGGGGTTCCACATGACTGTTGATGGGAAGCATGTCACATCTTTTCCTTACAGGGAGGTAATCAATTATATAACTTATATTAAGAAGAGCCTTGATTTTCATGGATGGGCTAGAAAGATAGTGGAAAGATATTGCTAACAAATGACATTGATAACTTCAATCTTTTCTTTCATGTCAACACAGAGCCTGGAACCATGGTTAGTTAGTGGAGTGAGATTAGCCGGTGATTTGCGACTCCTATCTGCTCTTGCCAATGGTCTCCCAATATCTGAAGATATAGCTCTTGTTCCTGACTTGGAGAAGCTCAAAGCTCCTCCTCTCTCCAAGAAAAGACTTGTGATGCTGGCTGGAGTTTTCTCAACGGGGAATAATTTTGAGCGTCGAATGGCAATAAGGAGGTCCTGGATGCTGTATGATGCTATTCGTTCTGGAAATGTAGCTGTACGTTTCTTTGTTGGTCTGGTGAGTGATCTTGTTGAACTTGTGTTGCTGTGCTTACAACATTGTCTGAAGAAAATTGGAAGTATTGTTTACTGATTGAATGCATGCATGTGATACCTTATTTTGATTTCACTAGTACTTTTTTAAATTTTTACTTCCATGTTAAGTTTTGCGATTCTCGAGCGATTATATGAAGACAGTTTGTAACTTCGTTAGCAGGGGTGCTCAATATGGGCATTGAAGTATGAGAAAAAGTGTCACATCCTGAGGACCATTGAAAATCATACTCCTTAGGTTCTTACCAGTTATTGACATGGACACTAATTGAGAGGGACTGGGACCCACCGAGACCCATTTGTAGGTCACATCTCTCTCCAGCACCTTCCATCGGACTTTGGAAACATTCTTTTCCTGTTTTTAGCTAGAAATAATTTATCATTTAATGTAAATATTAGGAAGAGTTGGCTCAACCCCAACAATTCATAGAATGTGCTTGCAACTTATATCCAAGAGCATGCATAATACGTTTCTTGGGAGTATAAAGACATTTTTAATGCACCCCTGAAAGCTTCCTGTCATTATGGTAGTTTAAAGGTTAACCAATATGGATTCCTGACCTAGTTTTTCCTTCATTCTGCAGCACAAGAACAAGCAAGTCAATATTGAACTCTGGGAAGAGGCCCAAACATATGGTGATATCCAGCTCATGCCTTTTGTTGATTATTACAGCCTCATCACATTAAAAACAATTGCTTTATGCATTTTTGGGGTATGTGAATCATTTTCTACTAAAGATCCAAAATTTGGTTACATATTTTCTAGAGAATCTTGTTTTTCTGGAAAGAAAAATAAAAGATGATTTCTCAAAATGCAATTTTAGCTTGTGGTACTTGGAAGAAATGATATATTTCGAGTAATATTTACAGTGATAAACAATTTTAAAGATATACGAAGGAGAAATTTTCTTATCTTTTAAAATGAAGAAAACTTTTGTCAAATGCACAATTACTAATATAAATATTCTTTTTGCGTCATAATCGACTCTCTAGTAGCCTGAAGTTTGATTGGCTTCCAAATTTGCCCACTTTACATGATAAGCACCCGATTTTAGCCAATCAAATCAAGCAGATCATGTAACTTATTAGATTTATATACATATGCTGACGCACTAGCCAGACCAAGAGCCAATCTCAACACCTCATAGGGGACTGCAAGCGTTTCTTTAAGCTTGCCTCCCACTCTCTCTTTTGTTGCCATTGCTGTAAAGCATTTTACCCTGTGGGGCTGTTGTACAGGGCACCCGTTCCCTGGGCCTGCCTATTTTTGTCGCTACTCTTTACTCATACTTTAACACATATTAATACAAAGTCAACTTACTCAAAAAAAAAAAAACTATATACACATGCATATGTCAATCATGCCTATAAGTATTCATTTTTTTGTGTATTTGCATGTAATGCATAACGACCAGTTAATATTGAAGTTAGTTACCGAGCCGCACAAAAGACTCCAGACCAAATAGAAAGAAGAAGATGATGTGTGTGTGTGTGTAAGATCGATAATTTACTTATAGTTCTGATTCTAGAGTTCATTCCTGTGATTTTTGCAGACAAAAATACTCCAGGCAAAATATATTATGAAAACCGATGATGATGCTTTCGTAAGGATCGATGAAGTTCTCCATAGTCTCAGGGAAAAGAAGGTCACACAAGGCCTTTTGTATGGGCTGATATCCATGGACTCTGAGCCTCACAGGAATAAAGACAGCAAATGGTACATCAGTACTGAGGTAAAAGGGAAAATTCTTGTACTTGGTTGTTCAAAATTTGCAGTCTAAATGGCTTTAGAGTCCTTTGGTTGTGACATGGATTTTGATGAAAAGTATTTGATTTAATTTATTTGTCATTATAAGATATTTGAGATGTGAATGAATTTGCAGGAATGGCCCCATGCTAAGTACCCGCCATGGGCTCATGGTCCCGGTTATATTATCTCCCGGGACATTGCGAAATTCATTGTCCAACGTCACCAATCAAGAAATCTAAATGTATGATTTCTTTCTGCAGTTTTTTTATTGTTCCTTTTATATATTCTGTTTTTAGTAAGATTTTCTCTTAATTATTATTTCATATAGATAAATGGAAATAGTTCAGTGAGTGTTATCTGACAAGAATCTCAGTTTCCAGAGAGGGAGACCCATTACTAGGATTGCATTGTGAGAAAGTTGAGAGAGAGAGAGAGAGAGCTACCCATTACTAGGATTACATTGTGAGAACCTTTTGGTCTACTTCAATTTTTTGTATTTTGCTATGAAAAGCTGTATCCTTCTTATCAATTGTTTCTTTGTTATAATATTATTGTTGTTGTTGTTTTCTGTTGTTTTTTTTGGGGGGGGGGTGGTTGAGTGTCTTGGACAGTTTACATTTCTTCTACTTATCGCATTAATAAATGGGCATCTTCTTCTTTTCTAGTATTTGTCTTGCCCAACGTTATACAAGATGGTTTCACTAATGGAAGCCAAGTGTTTGTGCAGCTCTTCAAACTAGAAGATGTTGCTATGGGCATATGGATAGAGGAATTCAAGAAAAGTGGGCAAGAGGTAAATTATATCAACAATTTGCAGTTTCGTAATGCTGGTTGTGAGAGCGATTACATCCTCGCTCATTATCAGGGACCAAGATTAATGCTTTGCCTGTGGCAGAAGCTCCAGCAGGAACACCAGCCTGTATGTTGTGAATAGTGATTCCATTTTTGTGATTTTGTAGCGAACTCTAAAAGTTTTGAAACTCTTGGAAATGTAATTCTATTTTTTCCAACATGCTATTCTGAATTTGAGAGAGAGAGTCATTTCCGGAAATTCAGAGACTTGGTAGTGCGTGAACAACTTTTGGTGGTTTCTCTCATGGAGATATCATGTGGCAGTTATTTAAAGATGTGTCATATAAAACCATTGCATCTTGTTCATTTACTTAGACACATTAATGTGCAGGCATGAACTCCATTTTAGGAGAGAGAATACATTAGCAGCTAGTTATGTTCTATTAGACAATTTATCCTTCTATTAGTCGCATTCTTTTCTTAAAATCCATGTGACCCCAATGTCATTTGACAATTTATGGCATGAGGCCTAGTGGGTGGTCATTAGGCCTCATGTTGCTTTGTTTTTCAGAGCCAACATATTCCAAAGGATGAGGGGCAAAGGGAGTAACACGATGGTAGGCTCCTTTATTGGTATTTTGTGGGCTTTGTGCTCCTTTATTGCTCATTTTCAGGCCCAACTACCATAACTTCAGGCAGATAATAAGATATGGGTATGGGTATGAGTTTCTACCCTGTTTACAACAAGGAAAACCAGTATTTGGGGTTGTTTCATGGTGGCCGGAGTTAACCATGGGAGATAATCACCCTGGGTCCTGAAGTTGTCTAGGAAATAGTATGTTCATCCTCTCAAATTCTGTGAGGGGGAGATGCCCTCCGGAAACGAGTATTGAAAGCCGCAAGACGGTCTGCAACCTTTCCCACATAAAGGTTGCGATGGTGAAGGGCTTTATGACACTCCTGCGAGACATTCCTGGGCCTGATAATTGTCGGAGTTACAGTACTTGAAATCTGAGTATCACAGTGGAGTCTGGGATGACATAATCATGCCATGGTGAGGATGATGCATCTGGTCTTTCGTTCACTCGAGAGCAGGGCAGGGCAGGGCGGGTGTGGTGCTTATTTCATTCATGAACCAAAATGTTGTTGCACCTGATGTTGGTGTGGGGAACTGGCGCCTCCAGCAGTTCATGGAACCGTACTGGTTCCAGTAAAAAATTATGGTATCGAGACCCAAGAACTTGGAGGTTGCCGTTGTCATTTCCTAGACACGACAAACCATGAGAGAGAGAGAGAGAGAGAGAGAGATTGTAACAAAAAAATTCGATACCGGGCCCTTGGAAAGAAACAAGAAGCCTTTTTATGGATTTTGCCAATGGGTAGGTATCTTCAACGCGGTAATCCATCTCTCTTGAGTTCTGTGGAACCCTAGAGTGATACGAAACCCACCCGATAGACCGTGATATGCTTTGGAATCAAATTAAATTAAGCGAGTAAAATAAGCCAAAATAAATGAAATAGACTAAGATTTGAAAAAAAATCCAAGTGTTCGAAAAAACAAATGAAAATAAGAAAATTGAATAAAATAAGAAAGAAAGAGAAGGCATACGTGTTCAAGTTCTTGATATGAAATTTGAAGCAATACGAGGTCGAATCAAACTGAATAGGATGACATGGGATGTTTTAAAAAAAAATTGAATCAGGAGCTATTCGAAATGCATAAGAATGGATCGTAAGAGAAGGGCATAGGACAGAATGTGAGACACTTTACCCGAAAGAGCTGCAATATCATAGTGGAGTTGGACCACAAAAGCTTTGACTACAATTGGTCCTCCCTGGGTCTACGCCTTAGATGTGCGAGCACTTGAGATCTCTCTTGCTACCTAAAGCTGGCAAAATATTTTGGAGCCAGAACGGCATCATTGTTACGGCTGGAATGACAGGTAGGGGTGGGAATTCGACCCGGACCCAACCCAACTACGTCCAAGTTAGACCCAGACCCACATCCTAATTGGGTCCCGATCGGGTATGGCTCTATAAAGAAAAAATATGTAATTTTATTTTTACATATTTAGTATTATTTATATGTAATTTATAGTAACATATTTCGTTCGGCTTGGCCTCAATCCAGATCCTAATTGACCAAATAAGATCCATGCTAGACCTGGACTTGGACCTGGTCAGGTCAAAGTCAAATGGATCCCAACCCAACCCGAACCTGGTCGGGTCAAGCACTGCTCATTTTTATATATACATATGTCTCTCTCATGCACATTTATGCCTCTTAACTCTCAACAACGACAAAAAATAGTCGAAGGGAAGCTCGTTAAGAATCCCTTTAACCTTCTGGCTACACGATATTATATCATTATATTAAAAATTGTGCCATATAGTATATAAAAAAATATAATAAAATAATAGTAAATTATATACTATATATTACTGAGAGAGAGAGAGAGGGAGAGGAGGATGTCTATGAGCGAAAACTTTAGGTCGGTAAAAAATCGAAAAACATATAAATGGTTCTCAAAATCTGAAAATTATTAGTTTTGGTTTTTGAAAAATCGAAAAATAAGCAGTTTTGTTTTGTTTTTAAAATGATATGAAGTTCAAAAAATGGATATATATGTAATAACGGAAACTAAAGGTATTTTTATAATAACGACAAATATGATGAAGATACACTTAATTTTCCCTAAAATAAATAGCACATTTAAAATATTCAGGTCACTGTAGATTTGAAGACCTAATATAATATCGGGTCCCTACTTCTAGACTCGAACCCAACCCATTTGGTCTAAAAATATGACCCAGACCCGGACCCAAGTGAGGCAAGCCCCCATGGGATTGCCGGGTCGACCTGACCCGTCACATACGCCTAATGAGAGGAACCGAGGATATTTTGAGAACAAATCCTTAGAATTGGAAGATTCGACTCGATAACCATAACATGTGCTGCCGAGTGGGTATGAATAAGAGTCACGGGGAGTAGACATTAGCCAACAAGTTTGGGGACGCAGGTGGAATAGTAGATGTCAGTTACCACGGCAAGGAGCATTGGTGCCAGGTTTGAATTCATGATAAGGAAAAGTGTTTGGTGGGTCGGCCGACTCACTCTATTCTCATTCTTGTGCAGTTTCCCTACAAAATATATCTCAAAGATGTATTTACAATCCAAAATGTTAAGAATTCAATATGACAACGATTTAAATTTGGAAATTTTCTTTTTCAAAAAATATGAAAGCTACTTTTTGAATTCCTTTCTTCACCATCCATTCTAACTTGTAATAGATGCAACATTTCTTTGTCATCACCCACCAAAATGGTGTCCTTCATGATAACAAGGCCTCAGTCTGGCCCAAGCCCCAAAAAACAGGGGCAGGCCCCTATACAAATATGAAAAAGTTATTCAATAGATGTAATATCGACTTAAAAATTTATGGCCAGCAGGCTAGGTCGGTTTGCAGGCCATCCTGGCCCAAGCTCGGCCTGGAAATATTTTGAGCCTACCAGGCCAGCCTGGGCCCAACATACAAGCCTTAGAATGTGACCCGGGTGCAGTCCTATATATAAAAAAAAGGAGATTCTTTGAATACCATTAGTTGGTGTAGAGATGACACAAGGGTACCCTGAAATTTTGGAATTTTCTATAAGAACGAAATATGAAATCAGGGCCCACGTACAGGTAGGGAAGTTAGTTTTATTCATATCTATAGAGAGCAATGAGGAGAGAGTGTCTTTCGAGGGCCCGCAATGGGTTAGGCCCAAAGTGTCTTTAGAGGGCCCGCAATGGGTTAGGCCCAGTTTGGGCTGGGTTGACCTGGGCTGGGTTGACCTGGGCTTGGTCCGGGTCTTTAGAGGATCAGTCTGGACCAGGCTAAATGGGCCTTAGTCTAGGCCCAGCCTTAGTGGTTGGCTAGGAGGGCCAGCCCTATGGCCAAAGTGGCTACCAAAAGCTAGGACCTCTGGCTAAATTTTGTAGCCTCCACCTAGTTTTTTAAGACAAGCATGAAGATGGTTTTGCAAGGTAAATTATGTAAGTTATATTCTCTAAACCTGATGGTGCAAAATATTGTATTGTTGAAATCTTAAAAATTCGAAGCAGAGCAGTCCCCCAAAACAAAAATTCACTATTTCAGTTCAACTATAAAACAAATCTCAAAGAAACTAATATGACAAAAAAAAGGGAAAGGCCTGTTTTATGACGACGGTGCTTCCTTTTCTTGTTAATACGGTTGGTTGCCAGAGAAGAAGAAATCAGAATGCCAACCCACCCATTAATAATCCCAAAAAGAATAACACGGGCCATGAGTAAAAAAGGAAAACAGAAATAAATAAATAAATATATCAGAGCTCTCCCTCAATGTTACACCAACGGCGACCCACCTCAACCCCTGGGCAGACCTACAACCTCAAGCTCACAACCACACGCACCACCCAACCAACCGACAAGCTCAAACCTACCTTCCCTACCAGGA
Source organism: Amborella trichopoda (assembly GCF_000471905.2). The sequence goes on along the minus strand of NW_006498057.1, from coordinate 3,539,707 downwards.
AAAAAGCGAAAAACGTTCCAGTCCTCTTTGCCATTGCTACATCAACAAGAACCTAGCTCAACATGGGTCAAAAGTCACAACCCACAAGCATCTCTGCAAAACCTAGAGAGGCCAACCTATGCTTGAATGCACCTTCAACCGATTCCACATTTAATTACATTCTTGAACCCACTTTCACGAATAGTCATACAAACCCACGCTCTTATCATCTGAAACACTCGCAAGCCTCCCTGCTCTCACACCTGTCCCACCTGGAGGCCTAAACGCAACCCCCCAAACCTGATCTCCATGGCTCGACATGGTCTGAACTGCCGCCCTCATTGACAAATCCCAAAGCCTCACCGTTCGATCACTTGAACCTGAGGCGACAGCCACCCCATCAGGGCTTGCATCAACACTAAGAACCCAACTGGCATGGCCTGACATGGAGGCCACAAGGGTCTTCCCATCTGAATCATACATGTGAATATGGCCATCATCAGAGGCAGAGAAGAGAATACGAGGATCAGCTGGTGAGAACACTAAGGAGCGAATGGGCATGAAGTGGCCCTCAAGGTGGTGGAGGAACTTTCTAGAATTTGCATCGAAGATGGAGATGGCTCCATCCATTGTGCCGCATGCGAGGCGCTTGCCATCAGGGCTGAAGGCGATGGAGAGGATGAATTTGGCAGCAGCCTTGTCAGCTGGGGAGGTTGCAGGCTTGGGAGTCTCAGGACGGGGGACAGGGAGGGTGGCCTCAAGTTTCCATGTGGCAGTGTCCCATAATTTGATGGAGGCACTGCCTCCACCAGCAACAGCTAGGGTTTCACCCTGGAGAGAGAGAGAGAGAGAGAGAGACGATTAGCCTTTTCGAGCAGGAAAATAGGATGAAACAGTGAGCAGCCTGAGTTCAGTAAAATTTGGTGCATGAGAGAGAAAGATGCAGAAAGAGATCCATAAATTGGTATGAGAATGATGATTGACATTACAACCAAGAAAATGGGACCTAACCATCAGCAAACTAGGTTTCTTCAAAGGAATTGTATACAATGCGACCATTTACCTTTAATACATGGTGGTCACAATTACTTACAACTATCCGATGTGAAATTTGATAGCTTGGATATGAATCAAAGTTCGAAAAAATTTCTTTTGAAGTTTGAGCTTGGTCAATGGAATAATTGCAGCTACCTAATTTCACATCCAATGGTCAAGATTAATATGATGACCTGGTACCAAACATAAATGGTCGCATTCTATATTTTCCCTTCTTCAAAAGCAATCACCCGAGTAGGTAAGAGATCAGCAGACATTTGTATATTCATGTGGGTGACACTGTGTGTGTGTGTGTTTGTGAGAGAGAGAGAGATCCATTATCCTAGGAGAATTGTGGTTGGCAGGTTAAATAAGACCTCAATACATGATGAATTTGTTTTTGTGTATATAGGGACTAAGGAATAGATCAAACAACATTTGTCAGAACTTTAAGAAACAGCTGTGGAATCATATATAAGTGAGCTCGCCCATTCATAACAAATAACAAATCGAACTATAAGACCATTTCTTTTGGTACAAGGTCATAATCATTCTAAACCATCAGATATCATATTCTAAAATTTTGTAATGATCGATAAATTTTCTTTTGAAGTTTGAGCTTGGTCAGTGGTGCATCCCCAACTGTCTGATTTTAAATCTAATGGCCACAGGTAATTGTGACCTCCTTGAAAGATAAATGGTCATATTATATACTTGTCCCTAATTAACGGCATTCACATCCCTTGCAATGAATTAAACTATAGAAGCTAGGACAAAAGCAAAGGTGCATCACTTTAAAGAGAACCTCACCAAAAGGAAGGATTCCCCTTTGCATTCAATGGGCATCATAAGTTCATTCCTAAATGAATCAGAACAGAGCAACTCGGGAAAGGTAGCACATTGAAAATAGCAACATAAATCAAACTGATCAGAGGAGGCACTGAAGGAGAAACCAGACTAATACCAAACTATTCCAAGAATCCAATTACCATTCATCACTAGGAACATGATACCACTTTTGAACTCCACCCCTATACCACTGATGCTCTTCCAGACTCCAAATACCTTGGTATTCATATACAAATAAAAAAAGAGACGCATTAGTATTCTTTCTTTTAAAGTTAGTTCCCTTGCCAGACCAGGCAAAGTCATATTTGCCACTTATCAAACTCTTTCAGATTTAACCACCCCTAAAATTTGACCACCATTGGCCCATCAAAGCTGAGTTCATGAACTTTTATTTTCCAATCCCCACAAAGCCCATCTTGATACGGAAATACATATCAGCCACCTAACAGTAAGAAATTTATGTCCCTTGATGCTCCAAAACTTAGGATGTCTCTTTGGGTGCATCCAATTTCATCACCACAATGGCCAGCATTTGGCACAAAGGCATAAAGTACATAGTGACCCATGAACAAATTGAGGTTATGACACATCAATCAACTACCATTAATGAGATGGCACTAAGTGCTTCAAGCTAGAAATTCATGGAAATAAAAGAAAAAACAGTTACTAGGGATGAGAGAGGAGAGCTAATTGCTCATCTAACTTTTTCCTCAAGTGTTGTGAGACGATGTACCACACCAGTGCCATCTACAATGATCTCGTAGCTCTATAATGTATAGAGTTTCTGATAGCGAAACCCTGCTGTCACAATTCGCAGTCAAGATCAAATGGTCCAAAGACCTGAAAACTTTATTACCCAGCAGTCAAGGAAGCACCAAACACTTCTGCTCATTATCATGGAAGTTTGCTTACTCACTGGCAGTCTCCCATGAGGTATCCTCATTATTTCTTGACCAAAAAAAGTAAAGAGGGAGATAATGAAGATGATTCAAACATAGAGCTGGGCCAACACTAGAAAACCACTGCCTGAATGTGACTAAATGGGGCACAAAAGGAAGCACAGGTCCTATGGAGATCCTGTAGTTCCTAATTGTGTCTTCATATTATTTGGTCTGCATCATCTCACGAATTAGTGGGCAGCACTTAAGGAAGTGAGTTGCTAGAGCGCAATTGAAGATAGAGCTATCTCTCACTGATGTATGTACTATGATAGTACCTATTTTGTCGTGGAAACATATATTGTCCACATCATGCGGATGTTTAAATGGTGCACAAGCACCCATCCAACAATTAAAATTGCAAGGGAAGAAAATGGACGGTCAAGTGCGTATAGTATTTGAATTTAAATAATTTATTCATATTGTATTAACTTGAAATCAGCATTTTGAAACTCGGCCAGGTAACTCGGATTTGCCCTATGGGCGAGGCAAGTTTGCCCTGAGTACATGGTACATACATTTATAGGATAATAATGTTCCATTCTTAACGAGTAACATTCAAGTGGCACGCTGGGTAGCGTGTAGGCCTGTTGTCTTATACATTGAGGGTTCGAATCCCTCTATTATAACCTTGTCATTTTTTTTTCTAAGAGAAATCAGGAGTGACAAATCAGAAGACAATCATTGTGAAGAGGACTCTATCCCGAGACCTCTTACAAAAGCACCCCTGCACCCCTAAAAGGGAGAGAACTATCCATCATGCCATTCAAAGACTAGTGTTCTTAAATTGAAGTATATATTATATATATATTCTAATTTGTGAGTTGATTGTTTATTTTTTAAACTCGAACTCTACTCGGGTGAGTTACTCGGACTCGCCCGAGTAGCTCGACGCAAAGAGTACTAGGACTCGCCCGAGTACCTTGGCTGAGTCGGTTTTTTTAACACTGCTTGAAATATTGGGTATCCACACTCTCAATGAGGTGCTCCTAAAACAAATATAAAAAATAATTTGCAAAAAATAAATTGACCAAAATATCTTCTTGAAGCTGATAAATTGACCAAAATATCCCTAAAACAAAAAAGGTATTTTGGTTAATTTATTTTTCTGAATGATTTGTTTTATGTTTATTTAGGAGCAGTGCATACACCTTCAAAATTTCATAACAATCCGACCAATAGAAAAACAATTAAACTTAGGCTATGTTCGATGAAATAGGATTTAAATATTCAAAATTTTGAAAATTTGAATCAGAGCTTCTTTTAGCTTTCCATATTTCTGGATCTCAAATTATCCTCATATGTCCTTTTTTGTGCATGTTTGACTGCCTCCTCGTACTTACAGAATTTTGCTTGAAATCCTGCACTTGGTTATCAAGTATCTTTCTTGGTTATTCTCATAAAGCGATTCTTTCCTTAACAACCTACTATCCTAGCCAATAAAATCTACAATTCCCATGTAACAATACTGCAATTTCCTCAATAATTCCCCGCAATTGTCACCGGAGAATATTGGGCGTCATTGGTAAATGGACAACGATCGCCTCTGCAAGAAGTTTGAGCATGCTCTGGAGCCCAATATAAAAATCCTAACTAACGGTGATAACTGATAGGGCGCCATGGAAGCTACAGACCGAAAAAACAAAATAAATGGGGGACGAAGCCCTGGTATGAAGAAGGAGCTGTAACACACAAACCCTTTCCCCCCCTCTTCTCTCTCTCTCTCTCTCTCCTCTCT
>NW_006498057.1:3502420-3529013 GCF_000471905.2 Amborella trichopoda | reverse complement strand
ATCAATATTTTTATGTAAAATATGTTTTTGATTTTTTTCGTAGATTCGCCTATTTTTGATGAACATGCGATCCAAATTTTAGATCATTCCAATTTGTATAAAAAAATGAAAAATAAAACACTATCGGACAATTGTGATCGTGCGTTGAACTTTGGATGGTGATGAGGGTAGGCGAAATCACTGTTCATTTTTGCCTATAGGCATTTTGTATTATCTTCCTAATATAAATATATAGTAATATTATATATTACATATAATACATAATCAATATATAGTATATAATATAAATTATATTAATAAAATAAATGTAAATATAAATATAAATATATATATATATATAATATCTAATATAATATAATAAATATTTATATCGCTATGTTATGTTTATATATTATAGAATAAAATAATATAAATATTATATATAATATATATTTAATATGATAAATATATATTATATTTGTATATTATATATGATATAATAATATGAATATTATATTATATATATTACATTATATATTATATGTAATATTTACATTATTATATTATATATTATATAAATATCTTATATTATATTATATATAATATTTATATTATTATATTCTTATTTGAAAAAATAATGATATATATATATATATATCATTATTTAATAATATTATTAAATAATGATATATCATATAAATATTTATAATATATTAAATAAATAATAATTATTATTCATTTTTCAAAGGCCTTGATAATGATGCTGCATCGGCCCCAAATTAGTCACATGAGTTACCTATGGTAATACAAGGCTGCCTTTTACGTTTCATTCAATTCCTGTGCAAATTAAAGAAAGCATGTAGAAATCAGTTTTTAGCCCAGGCTCCTAACATGTTTACGGTCCACCATAGTCATTACTCTACTCTAGAGACCTCCAATGAGCATGGGACTATCACTAGTGGACTTGGGAGGTTAAAAATAGTCACCATGCCATATATTGGTGTAAACCGACCCTCATGGGTCCTTCTACCTAAAAATTGCAAGTTTTTAGTGACTAACGATACACCACATTTGGGGAAACCTACTTTAGGGACTTTCAAAAACTGTGGGACCACCACCAGTGGACTTGAGCGGTTAAGAATAGTCCCCCTGCCAAAGATTTGCTCAATCCGACCCTCCTAGGTTTTGTTGCTAAAAAATGGTAGGTTTCTAGTGAATTATGGTACACCACATTTGGGGAAACCGACTTTAGGGACCTCCAAAAACTGTGGGACCACCGCCAGTGGACTTGGGAGATTGAGAATAGTCACCGTACCAAATTTTGGCGCAATCCAACCCTCTTGGGTCCCATTGCCAAAAAATGGTCAGAATCTAGTGACTAGCGGTACACCACATTTGGGGAACATACTCTAGGGACCTCCAGTGACTATGGGACTATCGCTATTAGACTCAGAAAGCCAAAAACAGTTGCCATGTCAAATTTCAGCTCAATCCAACCTTTCTAGGTCGTACTTTCCACAAAGGGCAGTGAGTTTTACTATTTACGTATGAACACTTGAGCCAATTACTATTTATAGTAATTATGCTTTCCAAGGACGGCATGGATTTTGTAATGCTCATAATGCCCTCATCTTAAATCCAATGATCCCCAAATTCGGATATGTCTTTCCGCTCACTTAGACCTACGTTTTGGTGGGTGGCACGCACCGTGAGGTGGCCTAAATATGAAGAAATCAAGGAAAGAAAATTGCAAGAAAGTGGTCGAAAAGGGCACCAATTTTCAGCAATAATCATGCTCACTCAAGAGGCCATGACATGAGTTATCGGGTACCAATGACTTGACTCGAATGTGTTCGTTTTGAGTACTCATAGACTCAAAATGGAAGCTCAAAAAGCATCATATCAAAGGTAGAAAGAAGACACATTTTTCGGCACCAAAATTCCACTTTCCGGCTACTTTTAAAATCACAAAGTGATCAAATGAACACCAAATTGTAGGATTTTTATTGCAAAATGATCCTAGTGACTTCCCCAATGATTTGTGATGAAAAGAACGACAAAAAACAAAGGGCAAAAGAAGCATGGTTGAAGCAAAAAGAAACCAAGTTTATGGGTTTTGGTCGGAATTCCAAAATATGGCCAAAAATCTATCTCAAACTTGTTAATGGGTATCAAAGCGATCCCCTCGTCAACCTCAACATCCCTATGGCATTTTCTCTATCTAAAAGCTCCCAAAGATGCCAAAAGGAAACCCGAAGCATGGCCATGGCAAGAGGCCCCTCTTTGAGAGATGGTTTTGCCATTTTAATGTTTGTGGCTAAAGGCAATTTGGTAATTTTTTCCAAAACGGGATTAATTCATTAAATCACTTTATTTGTATTTTTCTAACAATTTTGCCTTTTTTTGAGCATCCACCCATATTTCAAGGGGATGATATATAAGCATGTTACGTTCATTTGTAACCCTAAGCTCACAAGTTATTTGAAAAAGAGTGTTCTTGAGCTTGTTTTCTTGATGCATGCCTTCTTTTTACGCTTGGAAGAGAGGAGAGAGAATATTTGTGCCCTTTGTACCTTACCCCTAGACCATCAACCAACCACCTAGCAACTGCCATAGTCCATAGCTCACTTCAAACCCTAAGCCTCTCTCCTAATCCTCTCTACCCAATCTAGGTCCATAATCCCTTAGCCCATTTGCAGTGTCCCCTAGCCTCAATGTCCAGGCCTATGAGAAGAGGACTCGAACGAAAGAAAGGGGATTGTCTACCTAATTGTAGACCGGGCTGCTTCGAGTCCTCTTCTCACAGTCCGTCTCTCCCCTCTCTCACTTGTTTCTCTTCTCTCCTTCTCTCTTCTAGACCGGCTGCCACTGCTGGTCCGTCACTCTCTACCCTATGTCTCTTGTCTTCTCTCTCGTTCATCTGGACCAGTAGCAACTGCCAGTCTGTCTCTCCCCTCTCTCTCTTGTTTCTCTTCCCTCCACTCTTCTAGACCACTGCCGGTCTTCTTCTCTCTCTTGTCCTCTATCTCCATTTGGACTGGCAGCAACTGCCAGTTCGTCTCTCCCCTCTCTTTGTTTCTTTTCTCTCATTCTCTCTTCTAGACCGACGGCCACTACTGGTCCGTAACTCTTCTCCCTCTCGCTCCTTCGTCTGGTCCGGACAGGCAGCAACTATCGGTCCGTGTTTCCCCTCTCTCTCTTGTTTCCCTTCTTCCCCTTCATTCAAACCTTCTTTACAACCACTCCCGTCCCTAGGCCCTAAAACTCTATTGAATTCTTGACCCTCAACACTTTCAAACTCTCTTTTTCAAATTCTCATGCCACTAAACCTCTCTCAAGCTCATAAAACCTTTTTTTTTTTAATCTTTTCAAATTCCCTCAATGTCTTAACTCTCTTAACTCTTTTATTTCCAAACTCTTTAAACTCTCACTCGCTAAAAATCTTAAATTTCTATTGGCTCCTAAATACTCTAAACGCTCTTAAATACTTTAAACTTTTGCTCTCTTAATTCTCAAAGCTCTCTAAAACCTCCAAACTCTCAATACTCTCAAACTTCTAAAAAACTCTCAATCTCTTTTTCATCTTATTCTTTCAAATTCTCTCTAAATTCCTCCCACTTTAAACCTCCAAACTTTCAAGCTCTCTCAAATACCTCCCTTAAATCTCTCAACCACTCTCAAACTACCAAAAATCCCTTGATCTTTCGTTTAATCTCCCTAATCTTCCAAACTCTCGTATACTCTCAACCCTTTCTCATCTTTGAATATCTCTCAATCTCGTATTCTCTCAAACTTCTAAACTCTCTCAAATTATTTCATTCTTTTAAACTCTTCAACCTCTCATTTCCGAACTTTCTTAAAACTTTCAATCTCTCTTCAATCCCAAACTCCTGACTCTCAATTCTCTTTCAAACTCCCAATTCTTTTAAATTTTCTTTCAAACCCTCATAATCTCTCTCTCTCTCTCAAATTCCTTAAATCTCCATCTCTTCAGGCTCTTGAATCTTAAATCTTCTTTCAAGTTCTCAACTCTCCCTCTAAATTCTTAAACTCTCCTTACTCTCAATTTCTTTTCTCTTTTTCCTCTTTCGCTCTTCTTCTCTTTTCTTCTCTTCTCATCTCATCCTCTTCCATTTCATTGTTTTTAAGGTCACTTCGGCGTAATCACCAAAAGAAAGGCTCTCAGATGAGGTTTCTTCTCTTCACCCATTTTGTCGCTTCTCACAGGGGTTGCTTTGTCTGATCCCGGGTCGTCGAGATCGGGGCCAACCAATGATGATGATGATGATATTGCAATAGTAACGATTATCAGGAAATCCGTGGTCATGGAAACATCACTTCTCAATCTATAAGTTGGAAGGCGATAGAGAGAGATTTGGCAAATTACATTGTTCATCCATTCTGTCTCATCACCCTCTTAACTCCGGATTCTACTGTTGGGATCCTGTTGACCATTTATCTCTTCAATCATTAACTAATTTTGTCCCTTAATTATTATTTTTATATTATTCTTCCCTGGATGTTTTTTGCCTTGAAGATTTATCTGCCCCAATGGAATCATATCACCTCAAAGATTACATGCTCCCATGGAATCATACACCATAGGCATTTCCTTATGGGGATTTGGGGTAAACCCTATCGATGAGCATTTTGAGGATGCCTCCGCAATTGAGGAGCTAATTTCAAAGAGAAAACTTGTATGCACTTTTTAGGTGCCTGAAAATTTTTTGATTTTGAATGGTTAGATCCAAGTACTATTAGTTTATATAAGGTTGACATCCTAAAAATGTAAAATTACAATGCACATTTAAAATCTTTCGAAAAAGGTTGTTTTGATATATGTAAAATATCTAATTAATCATCTGGACATCGAGATGTATAAATATGGAGAAAAAAAAGAGATTTCAAGTCCTAAAAAAATACATCTTGCAACATATTATCTGAACTGAACATTTTAAAGATTTTCATGCATTTATATATGTGTCTGATATGAACTATTTTTAGAGTTTAAAATTTTATAATTAGAGATATAGATAGACTATTGCACCATCCTAATAACGTTTCGAACACCCAAAATTGCATCTCATGATAGACTTTTGAGATGCACCTTACTTCAATTCTTTAAGGTTGCAACATTATGCAAACCACACCCATTATTAAAAGAGATTTGTATATTATTATATTATTTACTTTTGGTATAAGGAGGTCACAATTACTTATAACCATCTGATAGTACAAATCTGACAACTTAGGTTTGTAACAAATTCAAAACAATTTCTATCACACTTTCAACCTGATAAATGGAGCAAATGTAGCTACCCAATTCCTCATCCAATGGTCAAGAGTAATAGTATCCTTCGTGCACATCATATAATATGTCTTATTTTATACTTTTACTTATACATGGCACATTACTTTTTCAAAAATGATAATAAAGTGGATCCTAGAATTTCACATGGAAGAAAAACTTCGTCAAGTGGTTGTTTTAATGAGGAAGTAAAAGTAGAATATGCTCCTATGAGCATATATGCGTCCATTAATTTAACAGAAAAAAAGTTTATATAAGGTGTTAACCTTTTTTTGACAAGGATAATGAATTTTATTAATTAAAATAAGAATACAATGAGCTCCGACAAACAAAACCTTAGAAACTTTAATGGATTCCAGTTCCACTCCCTTTTTTTTGCAAAACTATCAGTAATGTCATTAGCCTGCCTACCTATAAATATGTATGAAAGCAACTTGTAGACCCTCACAGAGCTCTAAAATTTGCTTCCTCTATCTTCTCAATCTCCATAATGGTCTGGTAATCCAATTGCACCAATTAGTGGCATTTAACGAATCCCTTTTAATGAGGCAAGGCTGCACCACTTGTCTTTGCACTAGCAAAGACAGTCCTTGTGCAATAGCCTCCATCTCCTCTTCATTTTCTCTCCATCTCCTCTCCATTTGCAATGAAAACTCTACATGGACCTGCATAGCAAAAAGCGATCGCCGCATCTGAATTCCTAACAATTCGTGGCGATCTGAATTCCTAACAATTCCTTCACAGCTTGCAGGCCTCGAATGACTAAAGGAACTAACATCAAAATTAAGTTTCACAACCAACCATAGGTGGTTCCCATCTCCAGAAGCGATGCATGTCTCAAAAACCCCGATCACCTCGATCATGAGACGTATAGATATGAAAAAGAGGATTTCCAATACTAAAAATTACGCATCTCAAAAACCCTTTAATTTGTTTGATCAACATTATTTTTTAACTTTAACTTTCATAATTAGAGATAAAAACATAGGTTTAGGCCTCGTAAATTTTCAGTACTGAAACTACATCTCCGGGTAGGACTTGAAAGTGCACTCACTTTGATTATTTAAGTTAGTACAATTCACACCCTAATTTAAATAGCTCCAACAAGTAGATTTTTTAATCATTGATTAATAAAGTAGTTAAAACTTCAACAAATAACAGTTAGTTTGAAAATTGATTAACACCCACTTTCCAGGAGAATCAAGGACGCGTTTGGGAGGATATTTAATGCTTTCTAGCCCAAACTAGCTAAGAATGTGCTGCAGACAACCAATTTAGCTGACATTGAGGATGGATACCACCGATTTGCCTACCTCTTTTGAATTAGAGTAGACCATAGAAAGCCAGGGTGTACCAATATTTTGGAAAACTCAAATATTGGAAATTAATCATTTAGGTCTGAAAAATTGGAGGTGAAAAGTTGGAGCAAAAAAACCTTATTACTAAAAATTAGGCAAATTAGAAAATTGTAAATATTTTGAGTTTTTTTTTTTTATAAAAAAAGAATGAGAAGTTAGATATATACAGATAATGACCATCATCATCATAATCTTTTTTCAATTAATTGGAGTCGGCAGATATATATATATATATATAGATGACATAAAATAAAACTTTCTATTTAACACAACAATATGGTGTGCTTCCTCTGCTATTACGGAGCACATGATGAAACAACAACAACACTAGAGACATAAATTACATTAGCAAATAACGAGAACAAAAAACCCAGGTATAAAATTGCTATTAGGAAAAAAAAAAAAGAGAGAAAAAACTCAGCATGTTAATAAAAATGAAATAATGTGAAACAATAGAAACAATAGTTCTTTCAACACTATTTGATTGAAGGTGCACCATACTTTGATTGCTTAGGCCCCGGATTTACACAAGCCACAGCCTTTAAAAATTCGCCTAAAATTTTTTGGTGCTTTGCTTATAAACAACTAAACATACAATCAGCTATAACCAATTGAAAATTTATCCTTCCATAATAAATATGTAAAGCCGAAAGAAGGTTTCAACAATCCACTCGAATCATCACTGAAATGTGTTTCCACATGCGTTTTGACATCATTTTAAGAATTTTTAAGTAAGGGTCGTATTGAAATAAGGCACATCCCAATACTATGTTGAAAATAGTAGTTTCAGTGTTAGAATAATCGATTGTCACCCCTAATTATGAAATTCAAAGTTATATAAAGATTGAGCAGATCTATAAACAATTAATTTTATTTTTTTAAAAAAAGAAGACAATCCATATAATGTATTACAAGATGCCATATTTTTATGACTTGAATTATTATTTTTTTCACATTCATACATATCAAGGTTTAAAAAAATGGATGGGTGACCAAAATCTTCCACATCCATACCCGTGTTGGATCGGAAAATCGGCCGAATTAGCAAATTTTGTCCCAATTTTTTTTCAAAAAGCCACTATAAATATCTAAAAATAGTGTTCTTTTTAGTTTCTAAAAGAAATTAGGAGTGGTGTATCATGTACTTTCATTACTTTGTAAAAATAGGTGAATGCTTAGACGTTGTTTTTTTGTCTGGATGTCTGTATGATTGTTAATTATAATATAATATTATAATATTTTTTCAAAATAATTTAAAAATATTAAAAAATACTTCCATATTATAAGATTAAAAAAATAATTTACCACATAACATGAAATTAGTATCATATCAAACATTTATTAATTCTCTTTGCACATCCAAAAATATCATAACCTAACTAACTATAATATTATATATTGAAATTGAAATTATTGGTTTATATTTTATAATCATTTTACTATACAAATAAAAATAAGTTTGAAATTTGTCATATAATATAATCTAATTTACAACTATAACAGAGATTGAAAAAACAAGGTGGTTCTTGGATGTATATTTTGAATTACTTGTATATTTTTCATAAATTGCTAGTATATTTTGTGAGCAATATTTGGAATGTTAGTATAATTTAAAAATCAAGCAGTGTTCTTGCATATATATTTTGCCATCCAAAATATATTTTGCCCAAATTAGTCTTCTAGTAAGTATACAATGTTCTAACATATATATATTTGGGTTGGAGCGTTGGGCATTAAGTAGGGGCTTTCATCCTCTAGACCATTGTTTTGGCTAAGTTAGGTACATATATGTGAAATTAGTCACCATATTAGGTAGTATATTTAGTGTTGCTTTAAATATGGAGATTGTTATGTATCAAACGGTTTTAATGCCTGCGTAGCTGCATGCAATGTCACAATCTACGGTTTGATTCGCAATTTGATTTTAACGATCCCGAATGGTTTCGAGACTTGTCATTTAATTTGCACGCATGAAGGCGGTGAGATAATTGTTTCACATCAATAATTTGAGGGATAATTTATAAAATGCTTGAGGCCGACATCTTTAAGTGCGCCTCTCTAATTTGGGGGACTCATCCAGACCTAGGGTGGCAATCAGTGTTGGAAAAACCAGTTTTGGTGCCCTCTCTTATTTGGACCAATATGGACTGATCCAGACCTATGGTGGCAACCAGTCTAGGAAAATTCGGGCGGTTCAAATTCTAGCCGCTCGATTAGATCGGTTCTGGTTTCGGCCAGTTTTAGTGAATCGACTCGATATTTAAAAAAAAAATCAAAAAAATATATAAAATCCCAAAAAATAAGGGATTTTATTTGTGATGCATTTTTTTTTAATGTTTTTCATCATTTTGGTAAAGATTGGAAATTATTTTGGTCATTAATATTTATTTTACATTTTCCTATCTTTTTAAAAAATTTCAAAAATACCTCTAGGCACAAATCGATCTTGAAAACCCATTTTTTTCATTAATTTTCAACTTCATTTGGATATGTATTGTTTAATTATGATTTAAATATATTTCTATATTTTATTAGATTTTTTATATTTTTTTATTTTTAACTCTCTTTTTTTTCGCCTGAGACTTCCCTGATCAAGCATGTTGAACAGCTTTCGGCCCCATGTCCAGTTAACCGTTCCATTTCGATTTTATCTGCACTGATTGTTGTTGCTTTCTCAGCAAGAGCCTCGTAGAACCTCATACAATTTCGATAGAAGCAATCTTAATTTGCCAAAAAATTTCTTGCTCCTAAATTGTTTTTCATCCATTGGTCGGCCCAAATTTCTTAGTTGGCCCTAGTGTTAAAACCTGGATCACTAGGATGGACCGTGTACTCCACACCTGTTTCAGATCGCCAAAATGCTACTCCGGAGAGGGGTGGTAATGGACCGGGACCCGACATCCGGATCTGACACGGCTCCGGGCATGGTTCCAAAAGTTGGACCCGACATGTCGGCTCCAAGTCCAAATAGTGAATCCCAATACTATTTAAAGCATGATTAAACAAAGCACATCCAAATGAAGTTGAAAATTTTCAAAAATGTAAAAATAAGTACTAACGGCGCAAATAATTTCCAATCTTTACCAAAATGATTAATAACATTACAAAATGCATTACAAAAAAAATTCCTTATTTTTTAAGATTTTATATATTTTTGAATTTTTTTTTTAAATACAGAACCGGTTTACCAAAACTAGCCGAAACCGGTTCCGATCAAACCGGATGTTTAGAATTTAACCGCCGATTTTTCCTACAGTGATGACCATGTAAATAAGGGTCCAGTAATCAACTTGGGGAAAAGATGAAATGGATTGGAAAGGTATGACGATGATGATGTTTTCAAATTGGCTTTGGCAGTGTCAAGTGTCAACATATTACTGATTGCTGTCGAACCTTTGGAGCGTCCAAAACACAAAGTGCAAACCCAGTTGGCTTGGGTTTATGATCAAAATTAGCCCCACCATTTAACCCTTAGTTTTCTTTTTCATCGGAGGATAATATAGTTGTTAATGATATTTATGCTTCCCAATAAGTATATACCGCCTTATGGACATGTGGTTTCTCTCTTTTTCAAGAAAATGAAATTTGAGTGCCCCTTTAACGGAAAAAGAATTTTTGGATATGGATTCAAGCACAAGAAAAACTTGAAACAATGTCAAACTGTCTGAAAAATTTGTTAATTTATTGATCAATAAGCTTTGGAGTTTCGACAAGCGACACAGGGTAGTTTAGGTGCTGTTTTTATCACTGATAATTCACTGTATCAATAAAGTTAATTATCTTTGAAAAAAGTTTATATAAGGCTGTTGAAATAAGGTGGCCTTCAAAATCCTCGAGAAGAGAGTGTTTTGACATTAGAGACCTCTCCAAATGACTATCTCGACCTTGATATAAAAACAAAAAAAATCAAGTCTTAAAAATAGTGCATATTTTAAGATGTTTTTTGGACTGTCTATTTTCTAAGTGTTTATAGATCTGTACTAGTTTTGAAATTTAAAATTCTATAACTATGGATGAAAAAAATAGATTTTCAAGTGCTCATAAGATTTCTGACACTCCAACTATGCCGCCAAACAAATTTTAGAGGTGCGCCATACTTCTACAAGATAAGGATAGTGCCTTATAAAACCTCAACCATTATCTATGGTTTGGTAGTATCCCTTATAAAATTACTTGAGATAAACTTATTGTTAGTTTTGTATATGAGTTTATCTTATTTGACTGTAACGTAAATTTATCATTTTAAAGAGCTGTTTTTTACTTTATTCAAAGCAATTTGTTGAAAATCACATGCTTGTAGTCAAAATGATAAAATAATATTCTATTGATAATGTTAATTGTCATCCAAACAGGCACGAGAATAATTTCACTTTCTCAATAGCATTTACACATGAGATGAACAGCCCCCTTTCCTTTAGAGTAGCAGTAAACATTATTGTCTAGGTTCTTTTGGGAAATTAAACAAATCTAGGGTTAGGTCATATAGGGAAATTTATTTAGGGAGTGAGAGCAACAAGTGGATGGGATAAGTTTGAAGTCTATAGTTGAACACTTGCAGATGGTTTTGTGGGTGTTTGTGCCCAACACATTACTAATCTTTAATTGTGGTGGTTGAGTGACCAAAGTAATTATTCATTATTAATCTTTAATTGTTGTTGGTTGAGTACCCCAAGTAAGGGCCTTCTTTATATTTGGTATGTGGTTATACATTGGTAAAGTTCCTCCAATTATGTCCCATATTTATTCCATTGGTGGAATAAATAATTGTGACATGCATTCCACTGTGGTACTCTGTTTCATCCTATTTAAGTTTATTTTATTGTAGCAGTGGTTGATGTATTTGGCAATGGTGCTGGTTTTTTTTTATATCATTGGTGCAAGAATTAACAGCTTGTTTCAATTATTAAACTCCATTAATGATCTAGAATTTACTCTTCTCTCTCTTAAAGTCTAGAATTTACTCTCTCTCTTAGATATATGATAGTTCACTGTATCACTGTCCCACAGGAGCATACTGTGGATCTACTCCCTATAATCATCTCCCTCAAGTAATCATACAACATTGATAACTCATCTAGCAATCATCTCTTTCTCTCTTTTCAAAAATCTTTTTTTAGTCTGAAACTTTAGAAACCATATAAAAATTACTAGATAATTATTTTTTTAAAAAATAAATTACACTTTGAGTTTTGTGACACTTTATTCCTTTTAAAAGTTGGACGGTCTCTATTCAATATCGAGGCTTTAGTTTTTTTTCTAATTGATTTTTATAATATTGAGGCTTTAGTTTTTTTCTAGTAGATTTTATAATATTGAGGCTTTAATTTTTTTCTAGTAGATTTTATTTCGAGTTTTTTTTAACTGAGATTACTCTATGGTATATAGAGATTACGTTGTCTATAGGGTATAGAGATTACATCCCAAAATATGAGAGGTAAATGGATAATATAGTCGTGCGTGCCGGAGTAGGAAATCTTTTGACATATTCTTGTTAGATATCTGAAATTTAGGCCTGACGCTTCAATAAGGGAAACCACATATAAATCGTTGGTTCGTTGAGCAAACTCACGTGCATTTTTTATCCTATCCATTTATATTTAGAAAAAAAATAAAAAACAAAACCTGATCCTTAGATATAACCGTGTTATACGGACCTTAAAATTGGGAGTGGATATAATCGAATATATATCTCCAATAAATAAAGCCCTTCTTGCAATGGGCCCACATCGACCACAAATAATTGAATTTGAACCCCTCATCTTTCTTTTAAACTCCCTCCTCTTTAAATAAACTGATGACATTTAATGAACCTAAAGGAAAACTCGTTCATGAGTTTATACGTGTACAAATCTTTTTTTTAAAAAGCACTTCTTAAATATCAAGCTTTTTCATGAATCTTGGAAATTTTAGATTAAAAATCCATTTTTAAGATTAAAAATGGTTTTAATTTTTTCATTTTCATGATCATCTTAACCTGAATCATGAATCTGTAAAATGTTAGATTAAAAATCCATTTTTTAGATGGTTTAATGGGCCCCGCATGTATACAGTATGAGTCGGCTGACTCATAAAAACCCCATCCTTGACTGAATCGATCACCGTAAATTTTTATTGGCAAGGGGTTTCCAACATTAATTATCTTTGCCTTTTATTAGTTTCTTTCGAGAGATCTACGTAGATATCTTTTGTGCTCTGCAATTCGTCTCTTACTTTTTGAGAGCATGTAATGCATTTTAATTTTATTTGTTTTATCTATACATTAGATCAACTCAAATTTTAAGCTATTTATTTATATTCCTCACCACCTATGAAAATAGAAATAATAATTTAAATAAATAAACCTACCAAATAGCAAACTTTTGTATGATCAAGTTCTTTTATATAATTGTTTTGTGAAATATTTTTATGAAATATAAAATGGGTGATGCCTAGAAGTATGGATTGAATTCACCATGAGCTATAAAGGAAATAAAAATGAATTCTAAAAAATAAGATAAAAGCGTATATATATATATATATATATATATATATACTAGCGACATGTTTAAGTTCTACAAAATATAAAAGATATTTACACAATTTCCCCTAATTTTTATTATCTTGAATTTTAGAACTAAAATCTCGTCCCCACTATAATTATTAATCTCTAATTCAAGTTTTTATTAATCAATTTCAGCTTTTATCTCAAATCTCAATCCCTTTCATGTCGGTAAATTTAAAGACGGCACAATAAATCTTAACACCAATTTCGAATATTTTATCTTGATGTGGACAAAATTACGAAAATATCCCTCTGCAAAGTTAGGGACTAATAAGGAAATATTCCAGAATATTATGAGGCTCATCGAAAAAAACCCTCGCAACCCGCAAACGTTTACGCGAAATACACCAAACCCCAAATCCGCGGCCGCAGGAGCAGGGACCGTTTGGAAAAATATGCAGGTCCGGGTACTTTCCCACCATAAAGGAGGTTGGTTGACGTCACCAAAAGCCATTGCGTCAACGAAAAAACAAGCAAATGGCGGCCACGCGACCCATATGTTTAGTAAATCCACCCACATAACGGGTGGTGAATCATAACGAACTGGTGTAAGTACTAAAACAATCGGGTGGCCATACCATGCTCGTGGCTAAACCGAGGCGGCAAACGTGTTGACGCGGAAGCGTCCACGTGTCCCCATAATATGACGTCACACTCGTTGCTTGCCTGGCTTAGGGTGACCAACACGTGCCGTCACGAGTAACAGAGTCCCGGTTTTCTACGTTGAAACCAACCGGAAGCGGTGCCGAGTCCCGGCGGTTAACCGTGGACGCGAAAGGTAAGAAGGATGGTCGCTGCTATAAATAGCGGTTGCCCCCATGTTTCGGCTTCTAGAGTTCACACTTTGAGTCTTGGAAGGAAAACAACTTATTTTTTCTTGTTCTCCTTAACGATTGTTTAGGGTTTCTTTCTCTGTATTTATTGCCTGCCATTTTTGACGAAGAGAGGTTTTGGAGCATTGTTTATCTGCCATTGAAGTTTTTTTTTTTGGGGATTTTTCGGGTTTTTTTTTGCACGATTCTTTTGCGAAGTAGGGGTGATTATTCTCTGTCCTCGGTTATCTGCATCTGAGGTTTCTAGGGTTTCGAGCCTTTACTTGGCCGAAACACGGGGCGATTCTTCTTAATTCTATTGGAGAAGTATAGATTCTAGCGTTTTCGTGCCATTGTTGTTGACTAAAAGCTCAAGAAAGCTCTCTAAATAGTCCAAGATCTGAAGGCTTCTATTGCTTGAAGAAACTCTCTCTTCTGAAAAGAAAATCAAGGTTTGTTTGCCGAGCTCCTGAACAGAATTATCTTATTTTTCCTTCCTTATGTGTCCACTACAAAAGGAAAAATTCAACTTTTAGATGTTATCATTGGCATAAGGTTTTCTACACTTTGATTTAGATTTTTCCTTCCATATTTAAGAGTTTTCTCTTGTATTTTGCAGGAAAACTTAAAAAACAGAGGATCTGAATTTCTTTCCCTGCTATCATCACTCGAAAAGGACTGAATTTTGGTGAGAAGGCGTTTTCTTTTGAGGTGTTACTGAATCATGGTAGTGGGAGCAGAGGTATGCCACCGGAACATTCCGGTGTTGGATGTTCAGTTCAATAGATGCATCACTAAGGGAAACAATATTCAAAAGATAGAAGAGATGGTTGAAATATCTTCTCCTAAACCTGTTCTTCGAGGGATTCACACATCTGCTACTGTCTCTGTTGAGGCTTCCCTTGCCGAACTGGTAAGATCTTGATCTTCTTTTTGAGATTTCAATTCTGATTTTTTTTATTGAATTTTGGGTTTTGAGTCAGAAAATCCTTGGTAACTTTGTCGGCATGGTGGGAATTCACATTATGTTGCCAATTTTTTTTGTCGGAATTAAATTATGTATCCCAAACTGGGATTGTTCATTGAATGCATAGATAATATTGGTACATCTATTTATAGTTGAGAATTGTTGTGTCCTGTTGTAGTCCGTTCCTTTGTGTTGCCTGCAGGAGACTTGAGTGTTGATTCACTGATAAATCTAGGTGTTAATGGAGCACCTTATGTTTTGCTCAATTATTTGAAATGTCAAGTTTTTGGTTTGAAGAGGTAGAAAGTATTATATGTGAACAGAATTATGAGCTGCGATTTCTGCTTAATTGTGTTTTTGTGAGGTTGTTGTTAAGGTTACAGGTGTCATAGTTTTTGGTATCTGTGTCACGTTAGAGATCCCCTGGTTTCTGATGGATATCAGTTGGGGTTCTTATTAGGATATGAGGGAAGCCCCTGTAATATCTCCTTTCTCACTTCCCTGAAGTCTTAATAGCCTGATTGCTGTTTCGCTGTTTTTGTGCATGTTTTGAATCCTTATGAATGCTCTTTGCATGTTTGCAGCTGATGTAACCTCATAGGTTTTTGTATTACTTGGTTCATGCTCTATCTTTCAAACATATGGGATATCGATCTGGTGACTTATGCAGTGGTTACATATTTCGGAGAATTTGTCTCATTTTTTTAATTGAGAAAACATGTTTTGATCTCATGAGGTTCACCTTGTTATTGTGCTTTTAAATTTCAAAAAAAATTGTCCTCCTTGCTACTTTTAAAGAATTTTTTTGTGTTCCCTTTTACGTCTAAAAAATAATTGCACTTACTGAAATTTTTAGAGATACCAATTGTTTTATATAAATAATTGCAGGTAACGTTTCTTTATTTTTTTCTCGCTTTGTCAAGCAAATTATTCATGGGATTGCTACTAAGTATGAAGACTATCCAGAATTCTTTTCTTTTGGGAAAAGAAACAGATTATCGAGAATAATCTTTTTTGAAAATGTGTTCACAATAGACCATCCAAAATTAATATTTTGAGCAAAGATTTGTCCCACATGCCACATTATGAATAATCAATTACTACTTAGAAATCTGCATTTTCTGGACACTTGAAATTTATTTTGTGTTTGAATTTTTCTTGTGCTTTACTGCCTTCGTGACTAGGTAATAGATGTAGGTGGTCTTGGTTACGCTTGCATATATAGACCGTACCCACCATTTTGTGTGTCATCCTCCTGATTCTTGGAAGTTTGTATGCATATACATATAACCAATTTTGGTTGGTGGAACCCTGGCATATGCGTAAGTATTTAGCGGTCGTATCGCAGTTTAAGGATATGAAATCAAGTAAAATAAGTTAATAAAGAACTCCTTATGCCATGGACAACTGTGGCATTAGGTGATCTTGTCTCATTGTGGCTTCAGTAGCTTGTTGCATGATCTCTTATGTGTGCAGAAGCTAATGGATGCAATCTAGTATATATGAAGTGCCATTTCATTGTTTAATACTTGCAGTTACTAGTTAATCATCCCCCAAATTCATTATTGAATTGTTGAAGTCGGAGCTAGTCCAAAACGTTTATTCATTCTGAATAGCACATGCTTATTGTTTTGCTACAGTTTTCATTATTATGATTTTCATTGTTCAGATATATTCTCTTTGAATTACAGTCTCAGAGTTTTATGACTTTCTCAAAATTTTCTGTCTATAAGTTGAATGACTCTTGCCTAGTAAGACACCTAATATGGGATGCTTGTTTTTCATGCAGGATCTAAGAGATTGCAACTCCATCTCAGATACCTCTGTTGACATGGGTGTCCTGCAATTCATCCCAACCATCCGATCTGGTAGCTTTTCAGACATCGGACCAGTAAGATGCATGGAAGACGAACACATCAGGATCGATGATCTTGCTATGCACTTGGGTTCGATGTTTAGGTGTCCCATGCCAAGTGCCTTCTATGGGGTAAGTTATATATAAAAGAAATCCCCCTCTACTCGATCACACAATATTATAGTGGTCTTTACCCAATTTTAACAAGAACAACACCATCCTTTCAAATCAACATTTCACTAATGGTGCTTTCCCAATGTACTATTGCTCAATAAAATATGAATTGATATGGTCCAGGTGTTTGATGGGCATGGAGGTCCTGATGCTTCTGCTTTTATGAGGAAGAATGCCCTGAGATTCTTCTTCCATGACACTGATTTTCCACAGGCGCTTGTGGCTGATGACACATTCATAGAGGGAATGGAGAATTCTGTTCGGGAAGCCTTCCTTACTGCAGACCTTGCCTTGGGCAGTGACTGTAGCATCAGTAGTTCTTCGGGGACAACTGTCCTGACTGCTCTCATTTTTGGAAGGTTAGAATTTTGAATGAATTTCACAATAGATGCATAAGTAAAACCAAAATGCAATTGATTCTGCTGTGGATTCGGAAATGAAAGGCTCCATTATTTTGTTTCCCTTAATGTCCTCTATACAAAGCAACAATTCTTCTGTTGTACTGTCTTTTTTCCTTTTTGGCTTGTGGTGTCCTTAACTACCCTATTGAAAAGCTGGGTTAACACTGTTTTTGTGCATTGATGTGTTCTGTTTCAGGCTCCTGCTGGTTGCAAATGCAGGCGACTGCCGGGCTGTCCTCTGTCGCAAAGGGGAGGCTGTGGATATGTCGCATGACCACAAGCCCCTCTCCCCTTCTGAGCGGCAGCGTGTGGAGTCATGCAATGCCTCTGTCGATGACGGTGGGTACCTGAATGGCCTCCTTGGCGTGACACGGGCCCTCGGTGACTGGGACATCAAGGGCAGTCCAACAGCAGCCTCCACTTCGCCACTCATCGCCGAGCCCGAGTTTAGGCGCACATTACTCAGCGAGGATGATGAGTTCTTGATAATGGGATGCGATGGAATATGGGATGTGATGACAAGTGAGAAAGCAGTTGGAATTGTGCGGCGAGGGCTAAGGAGGCATAATGATCCCGAGAGGTGCGCGAGGGAATTGGTGATGGAGGCGTTGAGATTGCATACATTTGATAATCTCACTGTTATTGTGGTTTGCTTCTCTTCACCTTCTTCGATAGGGCCAGGGGCATCCTCTTTTTGTGAGCATAGTAGGCCAAGGTTGCTCTGCTCATTGTCACCTGAGGCTCTTAGGAAACTTAGATCGTTGCTTTGTGATCAGTGATGTGATGAAGCTGCTCTGCAGCACACCCCCATCCCTCTCTCTCCCTTCCTCTGCTTGCTGCTGCTGAGGTTGTTTTGTATGTGAATTTCGATACCCGGCATGAATTTCCTTGTGATGCCCCGTCTCTCTCTTACCGGCAGTTCGGTGGCAGCTATCAGGCGCGGCGCCATCTCTTTCTGTATCTAATCTAGCTGCTGTTGACATGGGTTCATCTTGAAATGGCCGTCCATCTCTTTCTCTGCCTCTCTAAAGGCCCCTTGGTTGGTGAGCATCACCTGGGGGTTGGTTTTCTAAATGAGGGGAACTCTGTTTTGTGGCTGTTTCAGGGGCATTCAAAAAACAGCCAGCAGTTTTGTAGGGGTGTTGAGTTGTATTACTTCTTTTTATTTTTATTATTATTATTTGCTTTTGTTGTGTGAATGTACATAGATAGTACCAATGCCCTTTTGTATTTATTAGTGAATTCATTTAGGGAGGGATGAGGCGTTTTAGGAAGCTTGGTGTTTTGCTGTACTCTGGTTTCACGTGTATATAAAAATGTTTAATTCATTTGCGGCACGTGGGCAATATTCCTGGACACAGTGAAATGTCTTTGTATTTAGCAAGTTTAGATGCGATGGGGAGTCATATTTGATGAGAAAAGCGTGTCTTACCCAACTCTTACCTGTTCTTGCGTAACACCAGTCAAAGGGGTGGTGGTGTGCACGTCGCACCATGAAATCCAAAACTAATCGCCTGATAAAAAAATTGGGTAAAAAATATGGATCGGTAAAATTATTTCATGTAAAGAGATCGTAGATATATTTGATTAGGCTAAACAAATTGGAGTAAAAAAAATGGATATATTTAAAATATTAGAAATTTTGAATATATATATATGAGCATAGAAAAAATTAATAGTTGTGAGGAGTCCTATAAATATAAATTTCAAACATTCAATGTGATATATCTTTCAATCATATTTCAAATATTTAGTGATATATTATCTATTTTATTAGTCAAGACAAGTATTGGGTAGGGGAATTCAATTTTCATCTTTTTAGAAAGAAATAGTCTACCCCATACTTACTAATTATGGTCGAATAGAAATAAAAATAGAAATAGAAATTTTGTAAAACGGGAAAAAGATATTGAATTTTTTTTAAAAAAATCAGAGTATAATAATGGAATTTATTTTTTGAAAAGATTTTTTCAAATTTTTAAAAAATCACGTTTTAAACTTCTTGAAAAATTCACAAATTAAATTATTTTTCAAAAAAACCTGATTTTTTGAAAAAGTCGCCATTAAATTGGCGACTTACTATGGGTGCGACACATTTGCTGCCTGAGCTGTGGCAAAATAGTTTCGGTTATTTTGATCAAACAGCTAAGGGTGGCAATGGACCGGGCTGGGCCTGGCCTGGCAATTGTCCTTAAGCGCCTAGCCCCTGATTTTGTTAGAGCCCAGCAGGGCTAAAAAAACAATAAAAGAAAAATAAGAAAAAACAGAGGACCGGGCCGAACTAGGCCGCCGCTGGCCCTTGGGCTACAGTTTGTGGTTTGTAGCCTAGGCTCACTTTTTTTTTTGAGGGTCCAGTCGTGGGTGAGGCCTGGGCCAACCCTGCATAAAGCGGTCAAACGGACAAAGTTATGTATGGACTATGGAGGTCAAAAGGGCATCAAATAAAATATTATAATCTAGATATGCTCGTATATTCGAAAGAGGGGGCAGATAATAGCTGTTTCTAGGTGTTTAACATGACTGAGAATTTACACTCCACAACATTTCTTGGAAATAGAAGGGTGATTTGAATTATGCTCACTAAGACAATAAACAACCAGATTTAAAAATAATATCAGAACCCCCATTCCCACACTTATCTCCCCACTCCAACCCAAACTTAGAGTGCAAGTTAGGTATGGCAGGCCTCATTCCACTAAAAATTAAAAAGAATTGTACAAATGACAATAAGTTGTGTAATAATTTATCATTGCCTTCTAAGAAATAATTAAGTATGATGGAACTTAAAAACATGTACATGGGGAACATTGAGGTATCATGAACATTTCCTCTGCCCTTCAAAAATGGCCCTTAAATTATTCCTATTTTACTATGTGATTAATGGAATACAAAATGAATGATAGATGTGATAAACGATCGAGAACGGGTTCTAGATAACAACATGATTTCTAGAGTTTCATTTTTGTAAGGTACCAAGGTACCATTCAAAAAATAAAAAATAAATTAGCTTATCACTGATTTCGGAGTTTGATACGGCACTTTGGGATCTTTTTATTTGTGGTAACTTAGAGTTATATTATTTATAAAAGAAAAATGCTTACATAAGGTTGCAACCTTATACTGTAGAAAAAGGCACCTAAAAAATCTATCAAAAAAATAAAGGTCTCGATGTTGGAAAACCCTCTAATTGATTGTCTCGATTTCGAGCTATAAGGAATTAAAAAAAAAAAAGAAAAAAAAAAAAAAAAAAGGTTGATGTCCAAAAGACGGTAAATCTTGTAATATGTTATATAGACAGTCCATTCTCGAGATTTTAATCTATTTCTAGATCTACTTGATCGGTACTATTTTTTGAGTTTTAAAATCAATAATTAGAGGTGAAGTAGATTTTCTGGTCAGCATTAAAATTTTCGATACCAAAATTATATGTCTCGATGAGCTTTAGAGATGAGACCACATACAAACCACATCATTTAGAAATAAAATAAAGAATAAAACTCTTAGAGATCATATGGGATATCCTTTTGTTACGTCATTATATGCTCCTTAACACTAACCTAAGATTTATTATTGCTTGTTGTTGTTATTGGCTTTGTTTTCCTTTTAGATTACAAAATAACAGTATTTGTCTCCAAACCCACCTCTAACTCAACTCCATTGGTGCACCTCCATGCTGGTTTGTGTTGACCTTCTTGGTCCAGGTTTAGCTACGTGTCTTATTCACACCAACATCTAATCAAATAGTAATTAATATGTGATTGTGAAAAAGAAAGAGGAGGTCACCAAAAGGTTTTAAAGCATTCCTTGCTGATGAAAGCGTCAGCGTTTCTTGCACGCGACACGTGTGGAATCAGGATCATTTCAATCCACTCTTTTATTATTAAATTATATACAGCCATATGTGTAATTGTTAGAGATGCCGTACACCAGATGCTGTAAATGAATATAAAAATTGTAGAAGGGGTATAAAAGGTTGGTTTATTATATTTATTTGTTTTGGTTTTTTGTGTGCCATTTGTTGTGCGTTTTGGCGTCGAGTGGTTGAGGTGGGTTGCTTTATGAGTAGGAGTTGTGATGCTTCTCCCATTTACTGGTGTGGTGTGGTGCGGTGTGGTGTGGTGCACAAAGCACGAATCGCATCGAAGTTTTAAGTGCATATCTCACTCATGCCAATCAATCAATCTTTCTTTGTGTGAAGTACGTTTGTTTCATCTACTGTTTGATTGCACGAACCAGACAAGGAACCCGGCCATGGGCTCGGATCCGAGCAACCTAAAACCGGTTTGAGTAACTGCCCCGAATTCGGCAAACCAGGGCTAAAAAGAGTTAAAAAATTTTGAAAATCGAACGCATATTTAAAATATAACTATACAAAATACATCTAAATAAGGATAAAAGTAGTTAAAAAATAGATTTTTTAAAAATCAATTTGCTCTTGAGGGTATTTTAAAAATAATTAAAAGATAAAAATATAAAAATAAAGTCAAAATAATTTCCAAAGCAATAGAAAACATTAAAAAGCATATTACAAACAAAGTTCTTATTTTTTTGGATTTTTTATTTTTTTTTTTAATTTTTTAAAATCCGGATGGTCAAGCTGATTGACCATCCTGACCGGCCAAAACCAACCAACCACGGCCAATCGCCGGTTCTGAGTAACCCTTACAGTTCCGGTTTAACCCGGCCGGGTTCTGAAATGTTCTCTCTCTCTCATTCACGTCTCTTGTGAAGTTGATGTCTTTGTCCCATCTCCCTCTTCGTATTTTTTAGAAAGGAGTGAAGGATTAAATTGATTCAAAATTGAAGATTTGATTTTTTTTAGGGCACCATTGCGAAATGGATTTTTATTTATAAAAAAACCTACCCGCAGGTGCCTCAATCTTCTTTTTTATACGCTTTGCATGAAGAAGAATAACTTGTTTGCTCTCCCAAGTGCTGTGTGTGATTTAGTCGATGTCATGCTGCCAAATGAAATTGCTAGTGACCCTTAAAGAAAAAAAAAATCTCTCTATATTTTTATTAACGCACCAGACTGATCCCATTTATTAGACAATAACTAAGTGGTCTAGATTCTTAAGGGCTTGTTTGATAAAATAGGATTTTGATTATTTAGGATTTTGAGAGTCCTGTAAAGGCTTTGCTGGCTCCCCATACATCTGGATTACAGGTTATCCGAATTTGTGTATTCTGATGTGTTTCAAAGAGATGGATATGTGTTTAAGCTTTGTACATAGATAGGAATACCAAAATTAGTTTTTCATACATGAAATATTGGGACATCATTTATATAAGGAGGAAGGAGGGATTTTA
The DNA here is from genome assembly GCF_000471905.2 of Amborella trichopoda. Next base: position 3,506,308 of record NW_006498057.1, on the reverse strand, counting down.
AGTGATAGGTATTTGTATGGTAAAATTTTAAAGGTTAAAACTATAGACGTGTTCGCTTAATACGTATGTTTTTTTTGTATGTTTGACCGTCCATTTATGGAGTAAAAAAGAAAAATTCATAATCCAATATAATCTGCAATAAACGTTGCACACAGAAGCTCTAAATATGGTAAGTTTATTTTTAGCAAATAAAATACAAGAAAAATGAAACAAGCAACAAGCAAGAAAAAGAAAGCAATAAATAAATAATAGAAAAAAAAAATATTAGAATTTACATGGTTCGTAACAAATGTAACTATATTCATGGGTGAAAACCATTGATGTTTTCCACTAAATCAAATAAAGAAAATTATAAAGCAATTACTTGAGAGAATCAGAGACAAAGCTCAATTTCTCACCAAGCTTTATTCTCTCTATAATTTTATCTCTATACAAAAACCCCCAAAACTTTCCCTTTGTTTTTTTTTAATCTTTCTCATACAAAAAGAACTTAAATAGATAAAAGAATGACCTCCAAAAGTGGTATCAGAGCCTCGTTTGGGGTATCGGTATGGCAGTAAAGGTTTCAATTATAAATTTCAAAGTGGAGAAATTTGATGACAAACACTACTTTTCCAACAATGATAGTGAAGAAATTTATTTGGCAAAATATGAATAATTTATAAAGCTCTCCAATAAATGTTGGCATGGTGAGCAATTGATTTTCATATCAAAGTGAAGATTGTTGGATATACTGATATAAAAAATCAACCACATTAAGGAATCCCATATTATGTGGGATTGAGATTGATATTGATAAGGTTTTTAAAGGTATTAGAAATCTAAAAAGATTAGGACTCTTGGATATGTCTCTTTGTTTTTTAGATATATGTAACATAAGAAGTTGCCTATTTAGTGTGTACTATTAACCTTTTATATATATATATATATATGGGATGAAAAAAGAATGGATATATATGCCCTATTTGGGACACCATATGGGAAAGATAGTTTCCTCTAGAGAGAAGATTGAGAGGCTTGTTTCAAGATTTATGAGTTTGTAGGCATTACCTAGATGAATCTGGATCGCATGTGGTCGCTCCCAATTAAGCTTGAATTGTTCTAATGGATAAGGATTAATTGTCGACTAGAAGATTTTCTTCAAGACTAGATCCCCAATTCTAAATTCTCTAGGTACACACCTTCTTTTGGTATGCTCGCTCTATTCTGTGATGATAGAAGATCATTTCTCAGCTGCTTAGAGTCGTTTCTCATCTAGTATTTCGAGGGTGGCTAGTCGATCTTCAGACTGTTGCTTGTAATCTAATTCCTTGTGAACAAGTATCCTAAGAGAGGGTATCTCTACCTCAATTGGAAGTACTGCCTCCATACCATAGACCAATGAGTAGGGATTTTGAGTGGTTTCTCCTTTTAGTCAAAGAGAAAATCACTTTCTCATTGCTCTAGCGTCTCTATCTAGTGTTGACGGTAACAGGTACCACAAGTAAAGAGAAAGAAGAACGACATATGACATCAGATTGAGAGACTTGTTTCTTATAGAGAAACAGGTCCCCATAGAGATTTAGGGTGGTTTTCCTTTTTAGTTAGAGAGAAAGTTAGTTTTTCGTTGCTCTCGCATCTCTATCTGGTGTTATCGGTAACGGTTATCAGAAGTAAATAAAAAAAAGAACGACATATGGCGTCGTTCAGGAGAGTGGTTTAACAGGGTTTTGCTCAACTTGGCTTTGTTAAGGGTTAGAGAGATAACTCTATGTCCCAAAATTTATGATGTAACTTTTATTGGTATAGTGGATTTCAGTTTTTCGTATCCGTGGAGTTAGACTTTCTGGGGCGCACCACGTAAATTTTTATGTTATCGTGATATATGTTTCATGTTTTATTTCTCGTACTTTATTTGCCAAAAATCAACTCATCGAGTTTAGAGCTTCTGTGCACAATAATAAACTCTCTTCCACTGTTTTCTAATTATGAGGAACTAGTAAAATGCATGTACGATGCCCTTGATATTAAATGTTGATTATAGAAATATATTTATTATTGAAAGCATTTCAATAAAACATAGATAGAATTCTATGAATTCATTTTTACAATAGAATATTTTATCAAATAATTATAATATTTATAGTAGATATTATTTTAATATAAAATTAATTAACATGTATCCATTTAATATAGAATTAAAATAAAACATGATTTAAATAAATAATTCAAATTATATTAATAAAAATTGATGGAGAATTTTATGTAGGCTTGCACTCTTACTAATGCCAATATCCAATATAGTAGTAATAGAAGTTCTTTATGATAACAAGTTCTTATGCTGATATCCAACATGGTAGTTCGTTACAACATGCTTTGAAAGCATTCAACTTATTATAAACAAAAGAGTGATCAGAACTTAAATGCATTGATAAAAACCTAATTTGGAAAAGAAATTTCATTTAATCTCTATATTTATTGTATTAATAGTTTGCAACATTTCTGCTGTAACTTATTATAAACAAAAAACTGATCAGAACTTAAGTGCATTGATGAAAACCTAATTTGGAAAAGAAAACTCATTAGTATTAATAATTTGCAACATTTCTGCTGTTAAATATAATTAAATTTAAATACAATTATTTGTTTGTTAATAATTTGTTTATGATATTATGTCGCATATTTAATAATTATAATCGAACTTTACATAACTTATTACTGACTTCTTTTTATGTTATTACATGTAATTCCTATTAAATATTATTAACTATTAGTAAATATGCATAAACCCTTGGTAAGTTAAAAAAATTAAAAAAAAACGAAGGAAATTTGTTTGCTGTATAATAAAATATGATCCAAAAATGCAAAAAAATAAAACTAACAAAAATATGTTTTGTGCAATTTTTTTTTACTTTTTCTCTTTACTTCCATTGTGGATTTTGGAAGATGAAAGAAAAAAAAATGAAAATGAAAAATGAATTTTTTTTTATTAAGTTATTTTCATAATAACTCTTTTTACAAAAAATATTCCTTAGTGATGCATGGGTAAAAGCAAAAATCTTTCTCTCTCTAGCTAAGGAAATTTTTGCCACTATATTGCTATTGAATTTTCATGATAACAATAAAATAAACAAAAATATTATTTTATAATACATATTTTTAGGAGAGAGATGAGTAAGAGGGGAGCAAGAAGAGAGACTGAAAGTGAGAGAGAGATTGATTTGAGAAGAGAATTGGCGGTAGAGATTTTAGGAGAGAGAAAAGATTGGTGGGATATGAGATAGGGACATGGAAAATAGAAAATGCATGTTTAATTAGTGATAGATGTTTATTAATGAGGGTTGCGCATGTTTATTGCGAGGTACTTTTTTTATTAGTGATAGATATTTATTAATGAGGGCATGTTTATTGGGATGTTTTTTTTAAGTTTAAGTGGGGGTATTTTGCTATATATTAATAATAGGATATGTATGAGAAATTGAATTCCCTGGTCGAGGATGGGAGAGAGAATAAGGAGATAGAAAGAAGTTACGTAAACGATACCTAATTTAATTTTAAATTCAAATTTAAATAGTATACCTAATTTAATTTTAAATTCAAATTTAAATAGTATTGGAGTCACTTGCACATCCAATATCACACATGAGATATATTACACATCCTACATACATGAGATATTATATGTTCTCTATCTCATTCCTCCTCCAAATTTGTATGCCTCTATTTGTAACATTCAAAACTAATATTATATCCTAAAATGAAGGAAAATTGTTTCATGCGGGCTCGACCGCATTTCTACATATGCGGTCTAGAAAGTATAAAGCATCCATCTTAAAGATGGACGCAAGTAGGTGTTCCATCTAAAAACAATGGAGGTTGATAGTCCAAATGTTTTCTACTAGAATTATC
>NW_006498057.1:3467081-3495078 GCF_000471905.2 Amborella trichopoda | reverse complement strand
ATATATATATATATATATATATATATATATATATATATATATATATATATATATATATATATATATTTATTGTGCATTTCCAGACCCAGGCCGACCCACTGCCACCCCTAAAAAATCCCCCCAACCGTAGCATCCAAATCCCAAAAACAATAATTGCCATTAAGCTGTCAGGAAACGCATTTGTCAGCCTCTAACCTCTCCAGTGAACAAAGAAAGAACCCCACCATAGAGACTTCATTTCCAATTTCTTTTTCTAAAATTCAGAGGAAGAAGTATAATAATAAGCTTAATACGAGACATGCCCCCTTACCGTCTGTTCAGTGTTGGACGATGACGATTGGAGAGGGGAGGGTATGTTAGGTTTGTAAATATGATCTAACGGCACCAGTTGGCGTTGGATGCTCCATACATGCCATCGACACATTAGATGCCCCAATTCTATAACCAATAACCATTGCAATGATGAAAACACATCACTCTACTTAGGAAAAAAGGATAAAAAAAAAAACGGAAAAGTAAAAAAGAGGAGCAAGAGGGAGGCCATTACTTTCAACATAATAGTCCATAGTTTTCATTCATCAGAGCAGTCCTTTGTGTATCACATAGGAAGTTCTGGATAAGCAAGCTTGCAGGAAAAAAAACACCATTACATTGTACCAGCTGCCGGATCCACTTCATTTTCTGAAGTGACTTGCTAAAGCATTTTTTTCCATAAATCCCTGCGGGGGGAAATATTCCATATAACCCGTCTGTGTATAGACTCAACCCAACATCCACCGTCCTTATTTAACCAAACAGTGGGTCATGAGTTGTTCCCGACTCTTATAGCAGCTCAGATTTTTGGGGGCAATGGTTACTCAAGTCCGATGCACATGTAAACATGGAAGATGGATGTTGAGTTCTCTATATGGTGTATGGTCCCATCCTCTCAATTATGAATGTCCAATGGGTTTTCAATCTCCACTATTGTGCAGACTGTCCAGGTAGAAATAGGTCCCTCATGATGTTATACTCCTCATTGCTAACTTGAGCATCCTCTAGCATCTGTTCCACCCAAAAAATTCTCAAAGGAAAGAGATCTAACAGGATAGGTAAAAATATAAAATGGAAATAAATTCATACCATCATTTTCAGAAAAACTAATAGTGTGTGTTTTTTATAAAATATAGCCAAAACCTTTCAGAAGCTAGTACACCAGATCATGTATATATTACTCCACTTAAAATTATCAGTATGCACAGAAAAGATCCAAGGGATTTCATATAACTAAGCCCACCCAGCAGTTGCATTCCGCTGCTTAGCCAGCCATTTAAGCAGCTAAAATCATTGGAAGAGCACATATAACCTTGCCCGAAGTTGAATAACAGCAACATTACATGGCTTACACCAATTAAGCTCAACTCTTAAAGTTACACATGGGAGTTAATCTAATATTCATTTACACTCAGTTGCAGCAAAAGAAAATTCTTTTACAGATTCACCTAAAGCAAGTAAAAGTCAACCTAGACCTTTATTTGAAATCGCAAGCTGAAAACAACTAGCCAATCATTTACCAAGCAAAACAAAACCAACTAGCTTTGGTCTTTTGTGTCTCTTTCCATGGTCATGACATGTTGCAAGCAATCTCACCAATTTCCCTAGATGTCGCCTACTATGCTAATTGTAGTTCAGTCACTCGAAAATCAACACTCCAAATGGGATCTTATCTTATTTCTCACTAACTGGATAACTAAAACACGACATATAATTTGAACACAAAAAATTCTTTAGCCTAGCCCCTCAACAAGTAAAGTTAACATACACACAAGCAAGCCAAACCATCCTCACGTGAAACATCATTTTAGTCTAGCAGCTTCACATTCTTTTCTTTTCTTTGTGTGTGTATGTGTGTGTGTGTGTGTGGGTGGGTGGGTGTGTAAGCAGGGATTCAATTGTTAAACATAAAGAAAAGACGTTGATACTACATATGCAACTTAAGTGTTGGTATTGGAGAGTGGCATTTGTGCCTCAGCTCTTCACACCCTAACTGGACATTCAATTGGCAGCACTATCCAGCTATAATCTTATCTGAGAAAAAGAATTGGATTTCAATGTACACTGTAGAAGGATCCACATCAGCAATATTAAGAAGAAATCCATTTAGAAACATTAGGGCTACATATAGGAGGTATTTTTACGCCATAATTTTGTACGGAGCACAATGGAATTCTACATCTACTGCATCAGCAATATTAACAGGTGGCTCTTGCTGATGCCATATGCAAGTAATTTGCTTCATAGACCCTTTGTTGCTACAACTTGAAATAACCCAAAAAAATAAGAGAGGAAAATTATATCACAAAGTTTGCCTTGCAGCATTGACATGCATAACTTACTGCATCTTGAAAATACAAATCATCAAAAAAAAAAAATAAATCGGAGATGGAGCTCACACAACCCAGAAAGTAATGAAGTAATGTAGCCTGTCACTTCACTCATAAAAGAACAGATATCAAAATCCATTCAAATATGATCAGCCAATTAAAATGGAAGGAACCATAAACCAATGTACTCCCGATCCACACAAGAATCAGGGTCAAAACCAAACAGATCATACATCAGCATTATTAGGGGCTTTGCTGGCAAGGAAGCCCAAAGGTGTCTTTCTCGTTTCTGATATATTTCCCTCAAAATGATAAGAAAGAAATTCCCCGACACAAACAGAAACCTACAACGGGCCAAATTGAAGCTTTCCAAATCGGTAGATAACATGGGATCTTGAGTCCAAAATCCTCATTGTTTCTGAATTTTCTCATATAGTCGATTACAGCTGCACATGACAAAATGCAGTAGCCTCAAATAAACTACAACTCGCACAAAATTTAGACCATCTCTTCATTATTTTTTCACTATTTCATTGAATTTCTGAAATTGACTTCCATCTTGCGTAATTCTCTATTAATTTCACACTTCTTAAAATTTTCAGTTACCAGTTTACTATGGCATAGCATTTTGATTCTTCAGCCAATCTGATGCAGAGCACAATGCAAATATGAGGGGACAAATGATGCATATACAAGGCATAAAATACAAGCGAAATTCATACCAGGAATAGAAGAGATCATTAGGACTTGAGTAAATATACACTCATATCCAAATAACAAAATTTTTATTTCAAATCTACATATATGCATAATACATGGATTCACACTAGTTGTACAGCTGCCTCACCTTGTGAACCAGTGTTCTTCTGCTTGCAATATGTTGTTCAAGAGCCGGAACTATGTGAACTGAGAGAGCATCTAGGAATAGAAGAACAATAACATGCCACTGCTTCATTCTAAAGGGTGGTAATGCTTCTGTAAACGTCATTGTGTCAAGTAGCCTGCCCTGAAAAGCAAACACAATCTTAGTGAAATATTACAATAGTCTTAAAGTACAGAAGAATCATAATAATTCATGATAATCAAAGCTCACAACTAGAATCGATCAATTTTCATTGGATGAAACAAACCGAACAGAAATGTAACTCAGAACCTCGGTGACCAGGGTCAGAATCGCCCATACCCAGAACCTGCAGGGTGGCACTTACGGTTGAGGAACTTCAAAAATTGCCTGATTCTCACAAGGTCATGGACTGATTGTGTTATTTTTACAAGGACTTGGCCAAGTCTTGGTGAGACTCAGCTAAGCTGGACTGCTGACTCAGCTTAAGACTTGAGCAAGTCCAAGCCAAGTCAGTGTTTTTAATCGCTGCATCAACTTATATCATTTGGTGAACATGTTATTATGCTTACAGGGAATTTTAAAATTTTCGCTATTAACGACATCAAAAGTAAGCGTATTTTATGCTTCAAGCCAAGCTCAATCAAATGGATAATATTAGAAATATTCTAGACAGAGCATCATCATCATTTATGCCTTGCGCCCTCATTTATGCCATTCTAGACAGAGCAATGATTGTTTAAAATCTCGCATGTTTGTTCCAAAATATCAAGTGACATATCAGTGAAGGACCACGGCAAGATCCCCAAGTACCACGAAATCGCCCTGTTTGTCCAATACATCAGTAAGCCCGCATGGGAGAGTTTCTGCTAAACCTTTCAAGCTGCACCGAGATCAATAAGGCATGATTCCCATCCGCATTTAGATTCTGCATAAGGCCCTTTAGAACCATATTGTTTAAAAAAAGGGAAAATTACTATATATCCCCCCCCCAAAAAAAAAAAAACAATCAACAAAACGGGAGGAATGTTATCCAAATGATGTCCCCTTGTTGAAAAGTCCCTTACACCCATTACCCTAAAATATATATTTTTTTGTTTTTCATCTATCCCCCTGGGGTACTTTTCAGCTTAATTTGTGACTAAAATACCCTTACTAATAATGGCTCTTACAAAGTCAAAATAAATATTTGTATTTCGCCATCTGTCTTTCGCTTTTTTCTTTCGCATCTCTCTCTCTCTATTGCTTTCCTCTTTTTTCTCTCTCTAAGCCTACCTTCCCCAATCTTAGTCGTTTAGTTGATACAATGCAGGATAATGTTCCTCTAGTTGCAATTACTGGTCAGGTTCCTCAAACGAATGATACGGACTGATGCTTTTCAAGAGCACCCCATTGTTGAGGTGACGAGGTCTATAACCAAGCACAGTTATCTTGTTCCTAATGTCGATGATATTCCTAGGGTTGTTAGAGAAGCTTTCTTTCTAGCTTTGTGGGGTCGACCTCATCCTGTGTTGACCGATGTGCCTAAAGATGTTCAGCAACAAATGGTGGTACCTGATTATTATCAACCGATGAAAATTCATGGTTATGTTAATCAATTACCAAAAAACCCTGAACTTTTCAGTGGAAAAGACTGTACCATTATTTTAGGACCAAAAGGCCTGTTCTTTATGTTGGGGGTGGCTGTTTGAATGCTGTGGAGTCGAAGAGGATTGTTGAGCTAACTGGGATACCAGTTGCTAGGACTTTAATGAGGTTCGGAGCATATCCATATTCAGATGATCTCCACTTGCATATGTTAGGATGCAATGAGCTAAACTCTAGATAATTTAAAGCAAAGAAGCAGAAACAAGAAATTCCAAAGTTGAAACTTCCAAAGCTTCATGTAAGCTCAATATAAAGGGATTCCATGTACTTGTACATAGAATCTAAAAGTTTTGTTGTTTGTTTTTTTTTTCTAAGAATATATGCATAGAATCCAGAAGTTCAAAGTGTCCTATAGCCTCTTCATCTACTGCCCTATAGCCTTTTCCCTCTGGGGTGCCCTGCAACAACTTTTTCAATGGCATTGGGTAACCCCCAGAACCAATCCCCCTCCCATTCTCCTCGCTCCACTTATGTTCCTGGGGCTTCTCAAGTTTTTCTACTGTGGAAGGCTTCCATTGCTGCTTTGCTCTGGGAGATTTGGAGAGAATGCAATAATCAAAGATTCCAGGTGCAAAGATCCACCACTGCGCAATGTTCAAAAGGATCAAATCAGCAGTCATCTTTTGGGAAACCAACCACAAGATACAAAGGCTTCTCCTCCATGGCTTTCCATCTCAATTGGCATGACGTACATTTCGCAACCCAGAGCATCCCCCGTGTCTCTTTGTGGAGACCATCTGAGCCAGGTTGTGTTAAACTTAATTTCAACGGTTGCTCCCTTGGCAACCCTGATCCCGCAGGCATCGAAAGCCTCTTTAGGAACCATAAAGGTTTGACTTTGGCCGCTTTCTCGAAACACATCAGCCACTCAGACTCACAAAAATCCGAAGCCCCAGCCTTACTTGAGGGGCTCAAACCGTTTGACAGATCCTGGACCCATTCACTGAAAGTTGAAGGCGACTCAAGCAATGTCATATCCTGAGCTTCTGGTGCAGCTACCTGCCCATGGCCCCTAATCCACATCTTTGACATATCTTTCACATGAACCAGGGACTCATGATCACTTGGAGACATGTTTACTAAGAGAGCAACTCATCTGACTCTCTTGCCAAGGCGGGTGTTATAAATGCCACTGGCTGAGTACTTTTTTGCAAACCCAGCCTCACCCCCAGCACCCACTCCTTCCCCTCTTACTGTTTTTGCTTTATACACTTCCCCCTAAGGCATTTTTGTATAGTGCTTCCTGAATACGGGAAGCCATTTTTTGTAGTAAATAGCCCCTGAATTGCTCAGGTGGCCTAATATTGTACTCTTACATCCCCAATTAATACAATTGTTAACCTTTTCAAACCAAAAAAAACAGCCTTATTGCCTAAGAATCAATCACTGAATATGATTTGCTGGTGTGTATGGATCATGTGATTCGTGACTTCGTGATTTATGAAGCAAATTGCAGCTCGTGGTACTGACCACCAACTGCCCATCCTTTGTTGAGGGAGCAACCATCTTAGAAGATGAAGCACTTGCGCTGCTCCTACCGACAGATACACCAAGGCAAATTCCCTCACAAGGTTGAAAGCACTATAGCTGTACTTAAGACTACAGATTATACTAACAGCCTGAGTGAAGTGGGCAAGATACTATGGAAGGAGCAGCGAATAAAAGAGCAAAATGTGTGTTCCATCCAAATGATCACTTTCACCAACATACTTAGCTCCCATATCCTGCCAGGCCACCATCAACCTACCCATTTCCACCTTATATAATTTATATCATGCTCATGAATGTTCCAAATTTTTATTTAACACAAACTAAAACAATCAGTAATTAATGTCCTTCAAAATTCAGCAGCAATTTTATGAAAGACATGCAAACCAAGCTGCATTTATTTTAACCAACACTAGAAACTTCATGCTTATATGTTCTCAGATTCAAAGCTAAAAATTGTAACAAACGATGTACATTCATTCGAATGCTGTCTTAATCTAGGAACATAATTACAAAATCATTTATCTTCTTCACAATGTGCTTCAGCTGAACTCACTCTAGAGTTTGATTCTTCATCAGCAAGCTTGTACTAATTTATATTAAGACAATCAACTATAAAAGGGCACACCAACAGATCTGCTTGAATGGTCTGGCATGTGTATTAACTTCCACAAACAAGAACTTTCACAATGATATCTCAAATAGAAAACACAAATCACCATGCCCATGGGAAGATGTACACACAAGTGATATGAGTTCCCATTGGTCTAGGGTATGTAATTGAGGTTCACCCAATATAGGCCTCAGCTAGGAAATGTTATATTAAAGTGACAGTACAGATAGTCTATTGCATATTTATAAAGCTCAATAATGAAGAATTATGAAAATCACAAGAAACTAAACCAAAAGAAGTACCAGAGCTACTTCGAGAGTTGAAATAGGAGTCGGTAACTTGATATTCGCTACAACTCCTGGTAATGCACGAGCAAGACAACCAGAAAGAGTTTCCTTAATCTCAGAAGAAAGGCCGTCTCCCAGGACAAATTTATGTGGATACTCCCTCCCATCGACAACTACAAACTCTTCCTCAGCACTTTCAGCTCTCCCATAAATATAAGCCATAGAAGATGCAGTTACCCATCCAAAAAGCGCCATCCACATTGTCGCGAATGACGATAACTGCCAGATTCAAAACTCCATGCATCATAGAAATTTGACATATGGTCCTAAATGAAAGAAATGGAATCACTCCATGAAAGAAAAGGAATCACTCCAACATATCTCGATATGAATGAAAAATATCAGGGGCACTTACAGTCAAACTAAAGCCCTCTGGAGGTGCATCATACCAAGAATCTTCCTCAGTGTCAAAGGCTCCAGTGTGCAATAAAGAAGGCCTCTTAACCCATTTTTCTCCTTCCTCAGGTTTTAGTTCATCAGCCACTTTTTGAATGTTTTCTTCTTCTACACTGTTTGGACATGGGAAGATGAGAATTCCAGCTTCAGAGGCTGCAACAAAAAGGAAAATTAAAGAGGAAGACTTCAATCAATCTCTCATGAATAAACAACAAATAATAAAACTCATACAACAGATATTTCTCTTACCAGCATCAAGGGTATTAGATTGGCCAGAAGCAACAGCTGCTGCTGCCTCAGTTAATGCACTTGCACATGCTTCTGCTGAAGCACGTCGAGAGGAAATCATAGTGTCCTCGACACTCAATGAATCTGAGCTCTCTTTGCATTTCGAACCAGATTCTATCCCTTGGCAATTGTTTAATGTCATATTTTGGATGCCCTCAACTATTGTTTGCTGCTCATCAGCCCATGAAACCGTACGAGTAGAAGCCTTTGCACCTAAATTCTTCAAAGCAGATCGTAATTTTGTTTCTTTTGGGTGGGATTGGGACTTTTCCTGAGCATGCTGTTCTCTTTTTGAACCTTCAACATTTACGTGAACGTGGTCATTTACGAATTTGGAACTTGAATTCTTTTGGAGGTTGCCGGAAGATGGTTCTCCAATTATTATTGTACTGGCGAAATTTGTCTCAGGATAAATGGGGTCCTTTTTCGTGGTTGACTTGCCACTTTTAGACCCTGTGGTATATATGATTAAGAACATTAATTAGATATCATGATAATTAAAATGAGAAAAAAAAATGAGCTAGCAAATCGTATACACTTTGTTTACCACTTAAGCAAGCTAGACTAATATTTACATGGTGCAAATAGATTTGACCAATTATACAAACAGCATAAACCCATCTCTCACAGAGTGAGACAATTATGTGAAGGATAGACAAATACCCACAATATTTAGTAGAAAAATATTTTAAGATTAACAAAACTGATAAGAAATTCCCCTACTATTTAGTAGGATTTACTATTTAAGCAAGTATAACCCACTCATTTGACATTGGGACCAGCGTTCCAAAAGTCCCGGGCAGTGCCTAGGCGGCCATGGGGTCCTGGCTGGCCAGCGCCTAGGTGGTTGCCCAAGGACCTCGGCAGCCCAGGCTCAACAGGGGGCAGGGGTGCCTACAGAATCCTGTTTTAGGTCCACATTTTGTGTAAAACAAATTGCATACTCGGGCCTTTTTTACGCATTTTTATTGGAAATCATGCCAAATCCAAACCAAAGTAATACACTACTACAAAAAATACAGTCCATAACCAAATAATCTAACCATAATCCATACCAATCCATAACCTCAATCCATAGTTTATTACCATTCCATTCTATAGTTCCATGCACATGATCCACAATCCATAGTAACCAAACCAAAGTAAATCCACACACTCCATAGACTCACTCCATATTCCATAAACAAAAGGCAGAGTACCACACTACCATATACATGTGCAACACGAATATGAGTATATGACAATAACACATTAACACATCATAAAATTTTAAAATCCAAACAAAAGTACTAGCACAACCAAAAATACAATACAATCACAATCTATTGTCCATAGTCCATACCATCCCATAATCCATACACATAAGAGGAAATAAGAATCTAGACTTGAAGAAATTTTTGAGGTTTTTTTTGGTAGTTTTAGCAGGGGAAAAAGTGAGATTTGAGGTGCCAGCCAGGATCCCTGGGTGAACGCACAGGGACACCCCGCCTAGAAGGCCTGCACAGGCCTTGGCAAGGCGCCTTGGCCCTCCTGACCTGCAGGCGCCTGCCTAGGTGTTCGGCGGATCGCTTTTAAGAACACTGATTGGAACATTTTGGAACAAGGACATTCATACTTGGAAGGATAGATTTATAAGGTAATGAGACTAGTAAAATGTCTAAACAAGGTAAAAATTTTGAAATCCACAGTAACGTGCAGTGTTTTAAATTGTCATGCAGACCTGATGCAGCAGGGATCCGATGTGGCAATGCGGCTTGATGCGGTCCCAATGCGGACACATCACCTCTAATGCAGTCAATACATTTAAAAAAAATTCAAAAAAAATAATAATATAAAAAAAAATCAATGTGATTCATGTGGTAGTAGGTATTTAAATTTAATCAATATCTATAAAATATTAGCTATCTAAGCCTTTGAGTCGATGATAGTTTTGATAAAAACAGTAATAGAGTTTGTTGTTCTAATATCTAATCTTTTACAGTTTAAATGCCTAATACAATTAACTTGTAAAACAAAGTAATCCATTCCATCTCATGTAAAATATCCATAGCTCCAAACTTCAAAGTTTAAACTCCAAAGAGTCAAAGACCAAAAGTTTGTCTTTATGACATGTAAAAAAAAAGATAATCAATTTTCAACTCCCAATCAGACAAGTCATAAAATACTTGAATTTCTTCTATCAATTCTTTTTGTTTCATTTTCTTCTTTTCCTTCGCTTTTCTTGGCTATCTTTGTATCCTCTAATCTCTTTTCAGATCTCATCGGTTGCTTTTGGGCATGCTTTAATATTCCCAGTAATATCGGTTTAATCACCTTAGGATCCTTTTTTTTTTTGGTTTTATGTGTGTTTGTTTTCCCTTCTTTCTTTTCCTTTTTTTTTTGTGTGTGTGTGTGGTGGGGGGGGGTAGGGGGGGGGGGGGGGGGGGGTGGTGAGACAGGGGACGCAGCAGGGAAGGGGTCGGTTTGGGACAATTTTGTCTATTCTCTATGCTCATGGGCTTATTTTCCACCCACGAGCACAGATCGCATATGTGGCTGCATCGCTCGTGATACATTATGGCCTCATATGTGCGTGACACCTCATATGCATATGTACGTGACACCTCATATGCAACTGCAACACTTTTTTTTGCATATGCGGCCCAGAGCAATGCACTCCAGACTGCATAACGCATTATGTGGCCGCATAACGTGCTATGTGGCTGCATTTTAAAACTAACATGTAACAGTATTTACTCTAAGCGACTAATAATTATTATGTGAAAATGAAATAACTGATAACACTGTCTAAAAAATGGCCATGTCATGTTATGTAAATTCCTATCATATGAAATGATCTAATTATCATTAATGAAAAAATGGGGCTGCTAAAAAATGGGTCGCTTTTCAATCATTTTGCATCTTTTTGAAAATTAATGCATTAAAACACAAGATATTGAGAACATATGCATAAAAGCATATACATATACAAACTTAAATAGTATACTTTATGTCAAGATAAAAGCAATCCCTGCACCAATCCTCTTTGAAGCACAACAAACCCAGATCCTAAGCAGGCTGTAAGAACACATTGCTCACTCCAAGCCATCACCTATTAATTGCCCACCAGGGATCTCATCTAAAAATCAATACATCGTAACATATGGGAAGTTGCATAAACTTTAAAACAGAGAAATTCAAATTTAAAGAGAAAGGATGCAAGTCAGACCATATGAGCAACCTTATGTCAATTCTTTGGTAAAAGTTTGGTAAAAGGAAGTCAATGGGAACTCAACATCAGTTTCTTCCGTAACTTAACTAGTAATATGAGAAGGAAGAATTATGATTCAGGAGCCAGACTTCCACAGACTTTCTATGAGGGAGAGGAGAGACTGATGGCTTTTACAGAAAATTTATAGGGCAATAAATGCTAACCATTTCTAATGGGACTTCCCAGGGATAATTGTGCTGTCTCAAGTAAAGCTAAAGCTCCTGGTCCTAATGATTTCTCAGCTGCATTCTTTCATGCCATTTGGGATATCAATAATGATCTTATGTATATCTTGAAGATATTTCTTTTCTTCCTCTATGATAATCGTTAAGACTAATAGCACTTCGGTCAAATTGATCTCAACAGGGGAGGAGGGCAAAAGACACCGAATTCTTAATTTGGATAAAGAATTATATAAAAATGCTACAAAGGTAACTTTCAAGAGAAATTAGTTATACAATTGATCATTTCCCAGGAGCCAGGAGGCTGCATGAATGTTCATATTATGTTATAGCTCAAGAATAGAATCCTCAATATTTTGCATAAGTTAAAATTTGAAATTATAAATTGTTGAGCACTAGACCTAGAGAAGGGACACTTAAGATTGTATATATGTTCAGATCTGAAAACAGCATTTGGTTATGTGGATTCATCAACTTATGTGGATTCATCAACTTTGTAAACACAATATGATTATCCGAATCGGGTGTTCATCATGTACAGGCTTTAGAGGGAAGAGGCAGAAAAATTTCAAGTCTTGCATTTCACTCTCCATAATAGATTGAAATTCAAAGGTAATATCGGTGCACCACACTTGTTAACCAGTTTCAAAAAGAAATATTGGTGCCCCACAGTCTAAGAGAATGGAACCCCATCTTGTAGATCATTATGCTCGAATCATTAAGCAGAACTTTGCAGAAGTGGATTGTTTCATATAGCATTTTTCATATGTAGCATCTTTTATATAACAAATATAGCCCCAGGGCCATTGCCCACTTGAAGAAGGGACTTCACCAAAGTGATTTTCAATGTGTAACTCGCCTTTTTTGAATAATCTTGCATTTTGCAGATGACCCTATTGTCTTTCCTATGCCTCAGTTAAAGAAGAAAAAAAAAACTGACTTGAACCAGACCTGAATTGTTCAACTTTTATCCATAATAAACAGATATTTAAATGAACTGAACTTTGGTTCATTCCATACCAATGTAGCCTCCCAGTGAGCCAACATTATGAATCCAAACCCACTCTTTTCACTAACCATCCCAAATTCAGCAACAAAATTTTTGAATCCAAACCCACGCTTTTCATTGGCCATCCAAAAGATAAGCAAGATATTCCCTGATTCACGATTTAACCCAAGTGAGTGACTCTCTTCATCTCCCAATATATGTGCATTCAATTTAAGTAAGTATCCAGCTAAGGGAACTTGAGCCAATCCTAAAAGTAATTGTGACTGGCTTCTCCGGGTTAAAACATGAAATTTCAACTTCTTTTATCAAATTAGCCCAAAAAACCACAAATTACCTTTCCTTTGAACCGGAGGAACCTGATCTTGTCGAGGCACATACCCCTCAATTGCATTATACGGTCCCACAAAATCCATAGACTGAATATCACCAACACTCACATCTTCTTTCTCATGTATCGTCAAACTAGAAAACGCTAAGCTTATTTTTTCATTCTTCTCTGCACCACCAGCATTACTCTCTTCAATACTCGGTGAACTGAACAAATTCAATATCTCCGCAATTTTACCAGGGTCTGAGAACTCACACCTCTCAGGCTTCAACAATTTTGAGAAGGCCTGGCTGTTAATTACACATTCAGGTGAGCAATAAAGCCATGTCTCCTTGAGATCGTAGACCGAGTGCTCCTTTAGAGATATCCTGTATCGCCCCTTCTTTGGACGATCACATGGAAGGTATTTGTTGCAGAGAGGGTAACCACATAGATTAGTGATGGTTCTTTCTGTGACAACGTCATCGTAATCGCTTCGAGAAATTAGGTTCGCAGCTGCAAGAAGCTGGTTCTCTTTGGAAATTCCGTCTAGGAGATAGGTCTGGATTTTATAAATGGCGTCTTTTAGAGAGGGAATAGAATTCATGGCCATGGTGAAAAATGAGACAGAGAAAAGGGATGAACCCTAGTTTTCTGAGCAGGTCTAGAGAGAGAGAGGAACTAAGTGGAGCTTGTTGTTGCCTCCTTTCAGAGGGAGAATTGCATCCGTCACCACCAAATGAGCTTTGAAGAGACAATTGAAGGGGAAACCCTAGGTTTCTGGATCAGTCGAAGGAGACAAATGGAGCCAGTGAAACCTCTCAATGGCGCCTTTTCAGAGAAAGAGAGAGGAGTCAATGTCCATGAGTTGTGAGTAAACCCTAGTTACTGGTTGCCATTAGAGAGAGAGAGGGATTTGCTGATTGGTGATATATAGAGAGAGAGGTATGGCGAAGCTTCCCGCCTAATAGCCGTAACTTATGACGGTGGTGGAAGAGTCCGCTTTGCTTTTACATTTGAAGTTTTTCGGAGAATATTTTCAGTCGATGACGCTTTTACCCTGACGGGGATAAAGTAATGGGAAAGCTTTCTATGTTGCCCCTGTAACATAGATGTTCTCCTACCATCCGGCCGTTTCATTTTTTAATGAAGGGAGTCACTCACCGTTTGATTTAGATCCAACGTTTCAAAGTATTTTATTTTTAATTTTTTTAATATAATTTTTTTAAATATGAAATTTAGTATGTATCATATTTTTATTGAGACACACCTATAAAAAATATTAACAATAATTTTTTGATAAAAACCAATGACCAAAATACCATTTGAAACTTTCAAAGATATTTTGGTCATTTTATTCTATTAAAAATATTTTTTGTATATTTTTCGTTAGTGCGAGTTTAATATAGGAATATACGTCTAAAATTTAGTGTCAAAAAAGTTTATAAAAAAAATTAAAAATAAAACAGTGTATAGACACGACATTGTGATTGGGGCAATCTTAACCCTCCATTAAAAAATGGACGGTTAGATAAGGGGACATAGAACTTCTATATTGTAGGCGAACATAAACAGCTTTCGCTAAAGTTACTCCAAGCTTTGCTTTTTTTTTCTTTTCTTTTTTTTAAAAAAAGTTTATATAAAAGGATCATCTAGAATTGAGGCATTCGATGTTAAAAAACCTTTCAATTTGATTATTTATACCTAAAGATGCATAGATACAGAGAAAAAAATAATTTGCAGTTTTAAAAGTAGCATATCTTGTGAAAATTTCTTTGGACCGCCTAGTTTTAAGTTTTTTTAATAATTATGGATATGCTCAATCTATACTATTTTTAGAAGGGTGCGGTTTGTATAGAGCCTAGGCTCTAAATAATCAAATTAAAGCCTACCTTCAAATAGTATTGAGAAATGCAGTTTCAATATTGGAAATCTTTGTGATAGCCTTAAAATATATGTTCATCTTTACTTACAAAGTTTAAAGCTTAAAAAATAGTGTAGATCGAGTAGGCCTATGAAAATTTGGAAAATTTGAAAATTGAAGGTCCAAAAATGCATTACAAAATACACTATTTCCAAAACTTGAAATCCATTTTTTTTTCTCATTGTCTATGCATATTGATGTCTAGATGATCAATTTGAAGATATTTGGGTATCAAAACAATATTTTCTAGTGATATTTTTGAGGTAGGATCTAATTTGATTGTTTAGAGCCTCGGCGCTATATAAACTTTTCCTTTTTTAGAATGGGATTGTAATACAATGAGACTATTTACCTTTTATATAAGGTGGTCACAATTATGTACAACCATCCCATGTGAAATCCGATAGCTTGAGTGTCACAAAATTTAAGAAAACTTTCTTTGAAGCTTGAGCTTGGTCAATGAAATAAATGCAACAATCGAATTTCACATCTAATGGTCAAGATTAATTGTGACCACCTTGTACCGATGATAAATGGTCGCATTTTTTTTAGAATTTTAAAATTTATAACTATAAATAGTAGTATATTTTCCTATCATCATAAGGATTCTAACATCTACGTAAAATTTAAAGATGCCTATAAGGAGGGCACCTTATACATACCTCACCTTTTTTTAATAATAATGATTTCAAAAGAAATCAAATTACAAAGCAAAACCAAGAGTAAAACAAAATCAATAGAAAAACAACCCTTCCTCAACTGTGCAACACCAACAAATCCCCACTCTTAACCCTACTTAGCGGGTCATACGCTTTTCTATTAAGTTCTCAAAAAATATGTACAAAAAAAACATTGAGCCTCTCGCACTTTTCCAAAATTGGAATTCACAAACTTAAGCATATGGAATCATCCACTCCAATTTGCACTAATTAATGATATTCAATGAGACACATTCTATCGCTAGATTATCCCCTGAACTTTTATCCACAATGATGTTCAGGATGACAATTAAGGCTCGTATCTCGCCCATGTTAGTTCTAAGTACTCCACATGGACCAAAAAATCTAACCAACATAGTCATTATGATCCTGACCACCTACGCTTGTTGGTCCCATATTACATAGAGAGTTACCGTCTATATTTAATTTAATTACTTCATGAGGTGGAGTTCACTAGGCGCCACCACCCTGCTTTCCCATATTTATTATATTTTCAATATTGAACTAGAGATTTGGTCACTTAGCGTTGAGCTTATTCCTAAAATTATTGTATGTTTAGCAATTGAGATCAAATAAATGCTCTTCATTATGCATCTCTTCTCAAGTTTTTTCCTTAAAGATTTTTCCCTTTAAAAACTTATGTTCTAGTGTCAATTAGAAAACTTAAAGAAAAAACTCATTGATTTCAATGAGAAACTTATAATTCACAAGGCAAAAAATTGTTTTTTTAAACAATATTCTGTAATTTTATTTCTTGAAAAGAGATTACAATAAGAACAAGGCAAAAATTGTTAATGGAACAACAAAGTCTTGTTTCGACAAAAATGCAAGTCATATTTTTTTAATACGTAAGAAGTGTATGCAAAGTTGCAATTTTACTGGTAGAAATAATGTTATAGCAATCTAAATAATTTACCTTATTTGGATGGTATAAACTTGATATATTCTTCAAATTTGTGTCACTTTTTTATATTATCTTAATAGACATGTCAATTATAATAATGGCATAGGATGTCGTAACTACTTTGTATAAACCACATCTTTCCAAAACCTGTAGTTACAAAGAAGTGTCTTGTTTATATCAAGTGTCAACCTTAAAATAATCAAAATGCGGCTCTACACGCCACTGAAGATAGTTTTGTGTTAGAAATAAAAACAATAATCGAAAAATCCATTTCAACCCATAATTATGAAATTTAAGGATAAAAAAATAGTGCAAATCTAGGAGATTTGTAAACGATGAAAATAAATAGTGGGGATAATGTGCTACAAAGATTAATTATTTTGTCACTTTTTTTTTTTTATAAAAAAAACGTTTGGTGAGTCAGTTGGTTCACACTATTTTTGTGCAGTCTCCCTACAAAATATAATTCGAAGATGTGCTTCAATCCAAAGATTTAGGTTTCAATAATCTCAACCATGGCAATGATTAAAATATAATGCTATTTTTTTTTAATTTCTTTCTTCACCGTCCATTTTAACTTTTAGTAGATGTAACATGTTTTGACATGGACATTAGATAGGCAAGGGACTTCACGTTAAAAATGAGCTTGCTGACTCACCAAAACCACTCTTTTTTTTTATCCATACATATTGAGGTCGAGATGATTAATTCAAATGTTTTCAGTCTCGAAACAATCTTTTCCTGCGTTGTTTAGGTACTCCTCATTTTTATAAGGTTGACACCTTATGTGATAGAAATGATCTCTATGTCTGAATGATCCGTGAGCTATGTGCCACAATATGATGTCCAAAGTTTCATTCTCACACTATCCCAAGTTACATTAAAGAATTTTTTTACCAAAAGAATTTTTCATTTGAAAACTTGTGTTCTAATTTCAATTCGAAAACTAAAAGGAAAAACTCATCCATTTCAATGAGAAACTTATATAATTCACATGGAAAAATACAATTAAAGAAACAACAAATCCTTGTTTGGACAAAAATGCAAACTTATTACATGGAAAAATACTATTAATAAAACGACAAAGCCCTGTTTTGATAAAAATGCAAGTCATATCTTTTGAATACCGAATAACTGTATACAAGGTTGCAATCTTCCTTATATAAGTAATGTTACAGTAATTTAAATTATTTACTTTATTTGGATGGTATGAATATGACACATCATTAAAAAAAGTGATACGTTTTAATATTATCTTAAAAGACATGTCAAATTTACGTTGTTCCACTAAAATATATGGTATATAATGCCATAATTACTTTGCATAAACTGCATATTTCGAAAATCTTTAGATACAAAGAAGTACCTTGTTTATATAAAATGTCAACCTTAAATAGTCAAAAAGCACCTTTGAACCCTACGAAAGGCGCAGTTTGGTGTTAGAAATCCAAATGACAGTCTAAAAATCTATTTCAACCCCTAATTATGAAAATTAAAGCTCAAAGATGAATTATTCTGGCACTTTTCTTTTGTTTTTTTAAATCTACACGTCTTGAGGTCAAGATGATCAATTGGAAGGTGTCCAGTTTTAAAACAATCTTTTTCCTATGGTTTTTAAGGTGCACCCCATTTTTATAAGGTTGGCAACTTATGTAAAAGAAATGACCACTATGTCTGGATGGTTAGCATGACACAATATGATGTCTAGATTTTCATTCTCATATTTCTTAAGTTTTTTTGGGTAAATCAGTGGGAGAGAAGGCCCTCTACTTGTTTTTTAATTAATATTTTAAAATAAAAAAGATTACAACTCATTTCTTTACAACCGTGGAACATGGCACCTATGACAAATCATGAAGTAAAGCAAGGGAAATAAAGTCCAGTGGACAAGAACGCCAAACAATAGCTTGTAAATGAGATGTGACAATCTTTGCAAGAATTTCGGCCACCATTTGGCCTCACGAAAAAAATGGGTAATAGACCACCCATGATTAGAAATACGTTGTCTACAATTTGCTACAACTATATATAACTTCCAAGGAGTCGATAGTGTTATGAATAGCATTACAAGTAAGTTTGAATCGCCTTCAATCGGAAGAGGGAAACATTTTAACAGAACAACGAGAGTCAGACCTTCTTCAAGAGCAAAGAATTCCGCATAGTTATAAGAAGCGCTTCCAAAAGGTTTTGAAAACATTGCAATAAAGGCATCATCATTGTCTCTAATAACACCACCCCCACCTGCTCCACCTGGGTTATGCAAGGAAGCCCCATCAATGTTTAGCTTGAAGTGATTAGGGTCAGGAAATGACCATACCACTAGAATAGCCAACTGATTCCTCTGTTAATGCCAATTAAATTGTAGATTTTTAATGATTGCTTTTTCTGAAACATGGAATGCCCATGATTTAGCATCAATTAACTCCCGAACATGAGAAATGATCCGTCGAAGAAATTGTTCCCTCCTGATTGGAAAACTATCTGATTGCATTCCACCCAAATATAAATAGTTGTGAAGAATATAAACGTCCAAATATTGAAAAAACCATTTGATATGAATATGAAAGACTTCTCAGCATGATAGGAACATAAGAGTGAAAAATAAAGCGTTTCCCACAACGCCATGTAAGAGATCTCCATATAGCATGTGAAAAATCGCAGAGAAACAGTAGCTGGCAGGGGTTGTCATCACTGTTTTTGCAAAAATGACATACAAGAGGGGTCATCGCTCTCCCACGCTGCTGCATGAGAGAGAGTGGGTAAACATTAGTGAAGGGTCAACCACGAGAACCATTTTGCTCGAAGATGATATTTTAATGACCCCAAGGTTCTAAAAATCGGCTGAGAGGTACCCTTATAATTGAATAAACTCCCAAGCCTCTTTAGTCGAGAATAATCCACTTCCAAAATGACTCCAAACTAAAAAAATCCCTATGTGGCTGTAATAAGATGGTAAATCTCTCAACCTCCTGCTATCTGAAACAAATAACATAATATAGGCAAGGGTAAAACCCAGGACTGAGGAGCACCACTAATATAATCAGAGAACTTTGGAATAGAAACTTCAAGGCCTTGATGAACAATCGTCCTATAAGAATCCCATATTGACCTCTCTAATATCCATGGGTCTACCCATAAATCCACAAGCCGACCCTCTCCAATAACACTTCGAACATTATCATCCAAGCCGAATACCCTTCCAAATATAAGATGAATATTTTTTGTATTTGGTCTCTCATATGAAAAAATTCTTGAAGTGGTGATACTTAAAGAACCGAATAAATAGAGATGAAGGATTAACCAAAGTTCTCCAAGCCAATTTCATCATCCTTGCAATATTGAAATCCACACATGCCCACAGGAAGTGCCTACACATCTGTTCAATTATATTACAAGTTCGTTTCGGTAAAATAAATGAGAAAATCCAAAAAATAGACGAGGCACATAGAATTGATTTTAGCAATTGAAGACACCATGCATAGGATAAAATTAAAGCCTGCCAAGAACTTATCTTTACAACGACTTTGTCAACCAAGCTATGACGATGGCTATACTTCGAATGGCCATGAAATAAAGGCGACCCTAGATAACGCACTGGGAGGGATCCTGCACCAAAGTCAAGCTCCCTCAAAGTCAATGATTTATTTTCCTACGCAACCCCAAAAAAGAAGGCTTTGCTTTTTGCAATACTAAATTCCTAACATGCAGTTGCCTCAAAAGTAGAGAGAATCGATTTAACAGCACCAACAATACAAATAGAAGCATCACATAAAATCAAAGCATCATCAACATAAAACAAATTTGAAACTCTATAATCACAACCCGAAGAAAAAGCTCTAGGAATCATACCCTGCTCGGTAGCATAATCCAACTACATATTCGAGGAAAGAAAAGAAAGAAGAACCTGATAGAACTGAAAAGAAAGAAGTACCATGGGAAAAGAAAGGAAATAAAAGAACTAAGAAGAGGAAAGAAATGAAAGAAAAGAAGGAAGAGGAAAGAAAAGAAATAAATTGTAAAGTACTTTAGAAGGGAGGGACCCTAAGAGGTGCTATAAGCCTTCTATATGGCCTTGATCAATATTTCAAGGAGTCATTTCTAGGGTTTTCTTTCCTCACAAAGATTCTCCAAAATAAACCTTCCTAAGGGTTGGACATCCTTCTTTCTCTTTTTATACATATTTTGCTTAAAAATAAATGATTTAAAACACCCCTAGCTAAAATAAAATGATAAAATTTCCCTTAAATTCTCTACAACATCCAAAAGACATAAATTTCGTAACATAACTAAAATAATTAAAAGGTCAAACAACCCTTGTTTTCACTCTCCAAAAATAAATAAAAGAAATTAAAACTCTTTATAAAAATTCAATTAAATTGGTCGTATAGATGGCCATAATGTCCTCATCAATTCTCCATAGATCAGAAAGAACTCGACCCTGTTGAGTATGCCTCCATGCAATACTGATAAAGATCCATCGGCCTCCTTCGTAACTCACGCTCATCAATCCTAAACAATCAATCAACGGTTAATCTTTCTGAATATCTCCAATATGAACCACAACATGTATCAATGGCCATAATATCTACCACATCATGTATCTTGTTCTGAGTCGCTCTCGGTAGCTCCTCAATTTCCACTAAACCAACATCCTAGTGTACCAGTAGGTCACCTCAAAACTCATAGAGATCGTTGAAATGTAAAGGTACTCAAGAGAGACGAGGAGATAAGTTATCACCCAAGTAGTAAGCTGGTATGATCCAAACCTCCGCTAACATAAGTTATTGTAGGTACCAATTGGAAGCCTTTCCAGTGCCAAATGTACCATGACAGAGTTCCCCTACAAGAAATAATCATTCACGTTGATACTCATTTGCAATCTCCTTTTTTTTTTTGGGATGAGTCAGTGGGACCCTTGGTACAAATTTAGCTTAGAATGTAGTGTTGCAAATCGTCAAGTGTTAACCAATTAAGCCCGGGCTCTTTTTATTTGCAACCTCGCTCTACATACCATAATTCACATTCAACCTGTCCATGACTTCCTTCTATACTTCTTTGATCTGTTAGGCATAGTAACCGGATTCGACAATTCTCTTCCCCACATAAGGTAAAGGAACATTGTCTAATATGTGTGGAATGGAGCACCGATACACTATCTCAAAAGCAGACTTGTCGATCAATTGTTTAACCAAGCAATTGTAAGCAAATTCTACTTGAGGAAGACTTAGATCCCACTAGTTCAACCTATCACCCGCTAGACATCTCAACAAGTCTCCCAAACCACGGTTGACTACCTCAAGATGATATGGACTGGTGAATTGCATAAATGATAGAATTCAGAATACATATACATGAGGGAACTTACGGGTGGCTCCAACAGGCGATAAAATGAGGGAAAATAGATGTAAGTGGGCTGTCTATGTGCAGCGTAGACCTAATACAATACTAGTTAAGAAGGGACATTTGGCTCAAGTGGAAGGCTCTAAAAGGGAAATGGCCCAAGAGATATGGATAGAAGTAGTGAGAAGAGATATAATGATTTACTGTATAATTGATGATATGTCTATTGATAGAGTAGAATGATAGAAGATGATTCACGTAATTGTTCCCAAATAATTGGGACAGACCATGAAGAGGAACAACTTCTTTAAAGAAAAGGCCCATGATGTGAGATACATCAGGGGTCTTTTAAAAGGAAATGAAATGTGTTATTTTTTAAAAACAATCTACCATTTATTTACACATGAAATCTAAGGCATAAGGAATACGTCTGCTTTGATTTGTTTTTAAACTTAATCAACTAAACTCTAAACTTGATAGAGAGATGTAGGTTCCGTGAATTATAAATCACAATAGTACATCCTTATGGCCTCCATCTTAAGAAAACCTTAATAAGAAAAAGAATTGCGAAAAATGATTCTCGAAAAGTTTTTAGATAAATAACATTGCAAATAAAAGGAAAATAAGAGAAAACAAACTACTTGACTGTGAGCCGGGCCACAGAACCCAAAGTTGAGGCCCTGATATACTGCTGCGTAATGTCCTCCTCCTCAGCCTTTTAGATTTGCTTGAACCATAGATTTCTTGAGATTTGAATTGAATGGGTTTAGACCTATGGTTACCGAGGGTTTTCTTGAACCTAAACTTCATAGTTGAGAGTTTTAGTTTTTCCGATTTATAGAGTTTTAATGGTTGCTAGAATTGATTGGAGCAAGGGTCTTAAAGTTAGGGTTTCTAGGTTTAGGAGGCCAATGGATGAAGTGTAAGAGGCTCATGATTCTAGGGGTTTTCCTCTTTATGGTCCAAAAGTGGCCTATTTGTATACAACAATTTCCCAAATCAAGAAGGGGACACTTCAAAACAAATCTGGACCTTCCAGGTATGTGTCACTAGCGATAAGCACCACGTTGTTAGCACCATTCGACCTCAATTTCCGTGTAAATTTTCATAATTGCCTATTCTTGTGGATATTTAATCAAATTTTTGCCTCCGCAATTTTAGATGTTCCTTCCTCCTGAGCTCAAGGCCTACAATTTTCAGGTGCTAACTTGCTAAAATTGGGTTATTGGGGATTGTTTTGATATTTTCTAAGGATTTTCCATGGCTTATGGACTATGGCTACAGTGCACTAGGTTTCCTAGGCTAGTGTAGTTCCTAGTCGTTTAGGTTATGAGTTCTTGAGAATTCCTTTTGCCAAATTAGAGGCGGATATATACAATTATCCCTCTTTAGCACTCGGTTTGTATAACATGAGTAAGATGAATGGCAAAGAACTTGCTACCCGAGATACCATAAGTTAGAAATGGAGAAAATTTACTGCAATGCATAGTACCAAGGATTACCCATGGTGCCATTATCAAGACCCATAAAAGTTAGACTTGGCCCATGGTTCGTGGTGCTTAACATTGAGAGGTCCCCTGCCAGTCATGCCGGTTCACCGTGGCCCTACTAGAAAGATGTGGTGTGAGGGTGCCACTATCAGGATCTATAAAACTTCATCTCCATTGTTGAGAAGTCTCCCTCTAGCCTTGCCGGTTTATCTTGACCTTTTACTAGAGACATAAAAGAGTTTTTGGCAAAAATTATTGGCTAATTGAATTTTTATTACGTCGTAAGGTTTTTTTAGCCCTTTGGGTTTGAAACGTAGACTCTGTCTCGAAAGGAGGTTTTACTATGATTGAAAATAAGGGGTTTTACTTCGTGTGGTCTTCTTCCTAACTTACTCTTAATGAAGTAATTGTTTGGTTCAAGCAATCTTTCAGACTTCAAGTTTTGGACTTTTATTCGAAACGAGATAATGTCATCATTTTTTAGTAGTTGAGCGCAACATTCGTTCTTGAAAATACCACTACTAACATGAAGTCATAGCTCGTAGCAGTTATGTGTGAACATCACACAAAGTTCATGCTCACGTCTTTGAAAAGAGGATATGAGGATGTGAAATGGAATGTAGAGGCCAATATCCTAAGACAGACTTCTAGAAACCTGACCAATACAACAACATTCTACATATTGATTCACATTGCACCTCAACCTAAGATAAAAATATCTCTCTTCTACCAACACAATATTCTTTGCCTGACCAACATGCCTAGCAAGACCCCTGCCATGGAACCCAAGAATGATATACTTTGTAGTCAAATACGAATTTGATGGTATCTACTCCTACGGTCAATCTTGGAGAAAATCAAAGTGCCACTCAACACATCCAGTATGTTTTAGGTATGGGAAACATACACTCGATGGTAATCTTATTGATTACATAACTATCAATGCACATTCTCCCATTACCATCTTTTTAGGAGTTAAGAGTCTAAGGACCACTGATAAACTCAAGCTTTCTTCAATAATTTCTCTTCTTGGCCAATCCTTAACCTCCCTGTGCAACTTTTTGTGCTCAGCTAGACTCATCGAATAATTAGCCAAGTGGGAAGTTTGGGTCAAGGAGCAAAATCCATTTACTATTGTAAATCTCTCACAGGAAGAAGGTTGTTAAAAAGATATTTTGGTTTGTGCCTCCTAAAGTCCTTTGGAAGGAGCTGAATCTCTTTTATATTTGGTGGACTCTTCGCCTCTTTTTTAGCAAGACGAAACATATATGCCCCTCCTTACCTTCCACCTCAAATTGCTCCCTATGCAAAAGGATAGGAGCCTTCCGTCCCCTCCTTATGAAGAAGCGAAGTTTTCATTACTCTTTTCCTGGGTTGTAACGTATCCTTTTGCGGAATGAGTGTTATCTTTTTGTTATCGTTAGTGAAGGAGTAGGTGTTCTTCTCACAGCCATGGTATTTGTCATAGGCAGCAAGCAAAATGTGGCACACCTCAAAAGGGTTTGTATCACACTACACTTCTTTATAGGTGTTCCATTCAAGGAACCCACAAGACCCCACGATGTAATAGGGATCCTATTCCCTTCTTAGACTATGTGATGCTATATGGCATTTCTAACTTCTCAGTTTCAAGCAAAGCTTGTCGATCATTTCTTCAGAAAAATAACCGCGCACAACTTCCTTATAACTATGTAGTAATTATGGAAAATAATGTGCCGCAACCACTTATCAACTTCGGGGACATTCGAAGACATCGGAACCCTATATATGACAAGTGTCTCCCCTGGGGTATCTCCAGTTATGATCAAATCAGGATCATCCTCACGTCCCACATCTCCTACATCCTCACCCCAATCGATTCTATCATCAAAGCCATCTTCACCCTCTATATACATGTCCTTCATCTTCTACTTGGTCCACTAAGTTATTTTGCTGCTTGTATGATCTACAAGGCCATTTAGCTGACCAATGGGCTGCTTCTCAACACTGAAACATTAAAAATTGTTATTTTGTGGCCTAAAGCTAAGAATACCTTGTCCTGGCTCTACACCTGATGTTGGAACCCTAGATGAGGGTGCTACAAGGGTTGTGTAGCTTTAGCTATCTGCTTGAGCCTTTCTAGAGGAACTCAATGACCCTCAATCATGATTATCCTTTCTACTCATAGGATGCTGGAGATGCTTCTCAACTTTCAAAGCAAATCAATATCGATCATTAGTGCTCGATAAGGTATGAAGGGAAACCTACTCTTGGATCTGATAGTGTAGCCTTACTACATATTGAGCCATGATTTGCTCCTCATCCTCATGTAGACCATTACGTTTGGCCAGCAAGTGGAAATCTTCTATGTACTCTCTCCAAGATTTTGTGCCCTGCTTCAAAGCGAGTAGCTTCTGATAAAGGGTTGTCAATAATCTAGCGGTAAGTATTTTCATCAAGCTTCTCTTTCATTGGGGCCCAAGTTCTTGACGTCCACCAACTAAGTTCACCTTCTTATCTTCATGAAGTTCCTTTTTAAAGAAGTGGTCAACACTCTCTGACCACTCAAGGAAATCCTCAGGATACAAGTGTCCACAATAGTCCTCCGCATTGACCTTAATCCCATTTTAATGGGATCCTCTAACACCTTATAGCCAGTCTATCTTCGACTCACTGTCCTCTACAGTATTGTGTAGGTTTCTCTTAAGAGTCATCCCCATACTGTTCATCTTCTTCTTCATCTA
Source organism: Amborella trichopoda (assembly GCF_000471905.2). The sequence continues at coordinate 3,469,247 of NW_006498057.1, read as the reverse complement.
GCATTTTTCTCCTCTCGAACCCATGTACATTAGGATCTTCATGGGGGCTCCTGTTAAGGGTTAAGGAAAAATGCTACCTTAATGCCCACAACCAGTGCCATATGGGCCAACTACTCCCTAATATCTTATAGAGAGTCATTATGTTGATCAGTCCTTCCTTAGATGGTTTGTTGCCAAGCATCCTTGACTTGAATATGCCCACGACCATGGCCTCAACCACACCTTGCTTAACGTTACCTTGATTAGACATGGAATGTGAACCTAACCCTAATATAAACCATTCTCATACCTAAGGACACTTACTATGCTCTAGATAGAACAAAGTTCCTAATTTAGGACCTCTAGGATAAAAAACATCACAAATTATCCATTAACATTAGGACAATAGCTAAAACATTAAGGAAGACTATATAAAAAAGTAGAACAAAAACTAAGAGACACAACAAAGAAGGGACAACACCCTAACAACCTAATGGAGTCCTTAAAATCCTAGGATAGACCCTAACCAACTTGACATCTAGCATTAGGACAACCTGCTTTGATACCAACTGATATAACTTAAGATTTAGCCACTCACTAATCTTTTTATTACAAGACAATAACACACGTTTGAAGAACATTTTAAATTAAACTCAAGGTAATTATATATAAACATTCAACTACTATTTATCCACAAAATTGATACACAAACTTGCAAAAATCATCATGCCGTTTTAAAATTTTATTTTGATGCTTTGGAGATGAGATTTCCAATCTGTAATGGAATGAAATATGTCCTTAAACAAAATCAGCAAAAAATAAAAGTTGATTCCAAAAAAAATTAAAAAGCAATCCACAACCCGAAAAGAAGTAGATCTGCACAAGTTGTAGGGTTTAGAGATTAATGGGATGTAAAGAAAATTAAGGTTTTGATTTTAGAATTGAAATTAGGGTTAAGGTTTCAAGGGATATATTTAGAATTAATTCTAGGGAAAACCTAACAATTAATTGTAAGGGAGACAGAATATATAAAAAGAATGACTATTACGGGATTAAAAGAAAGAAAAGAAATATGAAGGGAAAGCAAAGGAATGAAATAAGTAAGAAGGGGAAAGAAATAAAAGAAAATAAGTAAAAAGGGGAAATAATAGAGAGAAAAGAAGTAGGAAGGGAAAATAAATGAAAGAAAAGAAGTAGAAAGGGGAAATAAAGGAAAGAAGAAGTAGATAGGGGAAAGAAAAGAAAGAAATTGAAAGCCCCCATATTACGGAAGGACCTTGCAAGTTGCTACTAAGCTTTCTCTATGACTTTCAATCAAGATTTCAAGAAACCCTTTCTAGGGTTTTTTTTTTTTCTCCACAAAATTATCCAAGGTAAACATTCTAAGCGTATGTACATCCCTCTCTTTCCTTTTATACCTATATTGCTTAAAATGACATAAAAGACCCCTAATTAAAATAAAATAACCAAACTGCCATTAAAATCTCTACAACACCTAAAATATATAAAAACCATAATATAATTAGAAATTTAAATAACTTTAGTTTTCACTCTAAAACAAAAACAAAAAAAATAACAAAAAACCATTACAATAGAAAGCCATCATGCCCTCATCAAAGAGACAGAGAGCCCCAACAGTCATCAAAGAGACAAAGAGACAAAATTTGGATAGCTACATTATGTTATTTTTAATATATGATATTTTATGGGGCCCATTGTGCACATGGGCCACCATATTTTAGAAGGTGGTCCGCCACTTTAGAGGGAGGCCTATCCCCATGGGTGAGACGCCACTTTTTGAGGGGAGGCTTATCCCATGGTTGGCACTCCCTTATTTTTTATTTGATTTGTTGATATCTTTTATCCCAAAAACAAAATTAGTTTGAAATGAAAACTTCACAAGAGTAGAGAGAAAATACAATTTTAACAGTTTTCATCTTGAAATTCTACAATATGATTTATTTTGTAAATAGGGAAGCTAATGACATTGTGGACGGTTTGGTAAAGAAGGGTGTTATTCGCGATTCCTTGATTGTATCTAATTTTCTTTTTTGATTGTTTAGATGTAATGTTCCGATTAGTCAATAAAAGTTAGCACTCTTGTCACATAAAGACAAAACAAAAGAAAACACTTAATACAAAGACAAAAGTTTTTTCTCAAGTTAGCTGAAGAGGTCACGTGTTTAA
>NW_006498057.1:3436933-3455283 GCF_000471905.2 Amborella trichopoda | reverse complement strand
GGTGTCGCGTTAAGCGTCTGCTTTTAACATACGAAAACCACGTCCGCTAAAGGACGTGGCCAGCAGCAAGCAGCAACTGCAAAGGCTGCAAACAAAAGCAGCAGCAAAAGTTTAAACCAAGTAAAAGTTTTGAAAATAGTGATGGTTCCCAAGGACCATCATACTCAATCAGACCATCACTTATTAAAAGCATCTTTTCTCCTTTTTTTTTTTTTTTTTTGAAATTTTAGGATTGTTACAATGGCTCAGTGGTCTGAATTGGGTTTTGGAAGGGTACGGAGTGGGTACTTGGGGAAAGGTGCCCCACAAGAAATGAGAAATCCATCCAACTTTGAGAACGCGGGGTTTTGGAATGGTTGGACCAGGTGTAGAGAGAACCATTCAAGGGTATATCTATGAGGCTATTCTTGGCTACGGATTCAGAGAAAAGGGACATACTACTTGGATGTTTTGATTCCTATTTCTTTCTAAGGACCACTTGGTAATGTTGAAATCTCCTCATACCACGAGGACGGAGGGAGGGAGGCTACTCTATCCAGTTTCTCCCAAAGCTGGCTCCTGAGGCTAGGGGAGTGCGATCCATATATTGTTGAGAATTTCTAAAGTAGGCTGTCTGAGATCCTCTTGAGGCACACTGTTATAGAGAAAAAATCTATGCGGGAGTTATGGAGAGCAGAGAGAAGGGTCCGAAATGACGTAAATGTGCCCTGATGCACCTTGGGCATCAAGGGCGACCCATTGGCAGGGTCTTCGACCCCAAATTTATGGACCAAAGCAAGAGTAGGAGAGGGTTGTTTGGATTCTAAAATAGCTAAAACTTTGGGGTTGTTCTTGTCGTAGAAAAAGCTGATGGCACTATGTTTCCTTAGAACCCCCGAGACCCCAGATGTTCCAAGAATGAATTTTCATGATGGATGAGGAAGCCAGATGCCCAGAAGAACGCCTGAGATCTTGGCTGGCCGAGAGGAGGGTTAGGGGGGGACTTGGGGGGATTGGCTGGGGAAAGGAGGGGGTTGGTGGCTCTGTGTTAGTGAGGGTCTATGGAACTGGGAAGGGTGGTTTAGGGTGAAGGAGTGCGGGAATGGGAGAGCACAGAAAAGATGGCCGTAGGGAGGATGTGAGGATCAATCAGCTTTTGAGGAGGCCACAAGTGGAAACGGTTTTGAAAGGGGGTATGGGGGCTGGGATCTTAGGAGGTTGTCTTGAGAGAGCGCGATGGTGGTATCATGTGTTGGCTGAATTTGGGGAAGTGGTTTAGGGTATGGAAGGGCGATAGAGAGTTCCACTGGGCATGTGGGGTGCAATGATAGACATGTGTCCTGTGATTCGCATATTGGAGTGTGGGGTGAGGAAAAATGGTTTTGGGATTGGGGGCGGGGGGGTTAATGGGTTTCAGTGCTTTCATGCCCATGTTCCAGAGATGGCACGCGTGGGGTGGAAGACAAGGTGGAGGGAATATAAGGGCAGTTCTTTGGGGATGTGAAGAAAGTAGGGTGGAAGGTGGGCCCTTGGCAGCCGTCAAAAGCATCACTAACTAGGTGATGGGGTGCACCGTCCATTACTGAAATGGACTGGAAGACTGTTTATTGTTGCAGAACAGAGTTTCCCCTCGTTGCAACCCACAGCTGATTAAATCACTTGGTCAAATGTGTGATGAGTTAAGGCCATGTAAGGAATGAAATCCTTGTTTTGTAGACCAGTTACTAAGAGATCTGGATATTAGCATATGTAGCAAGACTTTACAACAGGCAAATGTACACAACTGCTTGTGGTGAAATGATTTTAATGAAAACTATGCATGGAAATCGAAATAATTACAAATTCAACTTACTGGAATTGTTCTGGACATTGAAATTGTAGTATTAATCAACATGGGAAGCATTAGGACTAAATGGGAGCCCAAAATTCAATCAATAAAAGTCATAGACACATGCAAGTGTGCAAGTTTCTGCACACATATTTATATTTATTTTTGTAATAATTAATATTTGTAGTTGAAGAACCATACATCAAGCCGAAGACCTGCTTAAGGCCTCGTCTAGATACTGACCAAACCATGGTTCATGCATTTTTGGGCGGAATAAGCAGCCAAATTTGTGTGTTGGTGGCCTCTTTGGATGCCTCATTTACCTCCTTTTGGGTATGCAAGCACTTGTGAAATGCTGCTGCTTTGAGTGGAATAACTATAGAAGAATCCCCTTCTTATACAAACCACAAAAACACCGCATTTTGGTTAATCTCAAACCACATATTTCTTGGACCACGAGCTGCAGCCAAACTGGCAGCAAACCATTCAATTTGCAATTGTGGGAGATACTCCCATATGCTCATACAAGTAAATACCTGTCCATTTCGAGCTATGACAACCAGGAGCTCATCTGATTCTTTATTTGGATGATTAAAGGAGATCTCGGAAAGAGGTGCTCATATCAAGAATATCCTGTAACTTGTCTTGGATACTCCACGACCAATGGATGCCTTACTAGCCCTCTTGATTACATTAAGAAGACATCCTACTGTTATGATGTTGCAAAAGTATGATATGAAGATCAGTAGACCACAAGAGCTATCTTCATTAATTACGCAACTATAATCAATCAAATACTTTTCTTTCTTCATTTATCATTTGGAAAATTCGACAAGAGCTAAACAAACAGGTTCTTGAAGGGAAGAACAATCAACAGTCTACTATACTCAGGCCAGTCCATTGGCAAATTACTAACGAGATTCCCATACCGTCCACCTGTGATCCTAGTTATATAGCTTACCTGAAGATTTTTCGCCGATAGGTTGTAGGTGCAAAACCCCATCCAATACCAAAGATCTTTGAGTAATGTTGGTGACCACCTAATTAAACCCAATTGGAGTTCACATTAATGTTGCTTCCAGTCTATCCAGTAGCAGGTTTGAAGATTTATTTAGAGACTTCTTAATGACCATGATTCTCGGGTTTGTGAGGCATGTCAAAGGGCTCCAACAATATGGCCAAGCTCGCAGCCATAAATACTGGAATAGGAATAGTGAGGACTAGGGGCTCTACCAACACATTGATTTTGATCAACTAGTTATCACTTGGTGCACTGGGAAAAATAGATCAGGTGAAGTTCACCTTTCTTCTGGTGCAAATCAATCTAGACCAGCTGCATTTTTTAGAACTTCCATTTATCTATGTACTCAGGGAAGGGAAAATTGTCTTGTCTCCCATGGTTGTCAACTAGTCTCTTCTCAGATCCAATTTTGGGGGAGTACTTAACCTATGGCTTAATAATCACTTAGGAAGACTGATATGGGAAGGTTGTTATGTCTGAACTATAGACTTCATAGGTGCTTGAATAGGGGGGATAATTGTAGTGAGTTGGTGCATTTCTATTGATCGTACTCTCCTTTGAGTGGTTTTCATCTCAAGTTCTTTCCAACATTGTAATCAGCAGTAGGTTTTATAGTTCCCCAAGATTAGGATGTTGGTCAAGCATCCCATTGTAATATCTTGTTTTATAGTAGTAGAAATGGGATGGGCCCTAAACCTTGCTAATTTAGCCTAAAAAGGAAAAGACTCCCCATTTTCAATCTGTCAAACTCCGCTAGGATGAACCGACTTTAATTGGCCAAACAAGACATATTTTAGAATTAAGCTCCTTATTTTGGTTGGATCAAGTTTTAGACATATGTTCCTCCTCCAAAACTGACTCTATGTTCCACCGCAGAGGTGCATATATTATTTGTCTGGCGCATAGATGTGAGAAGCTTAGTAGAGGAGTGGTGATCGCCTTTTGGAATCTCGTTTTGGCAATCCTGAAGGCTTAGTCTAAGCAGAATTGCCTCACCCATCAAGGGTTCTTGATCTTTACCTTGTAAGGATAAGGGATCTCTATCCCTGACTAAAAGGGATCGCAGTCCTTATGGAAGGGATCTCGATCCCCAGGTGTGTTTCAGAAGTTTTTGAATTTTAGTATGGCATCTTTGATTATGTGGTGATATATTGCTTGTTGACAATTTCCTAGCTAATGACCAATTGTTGGTGATTTTTTCTTTTTGTTGTCATGGTTATGGTTTGCATCAGTGATTAACTAATATGCCAACTCATAGGTGGTGTTGGACTGGGGGGAGGGGGGTGGCCCTGGTCCTGGAGGATCCCAAACCAGGGAACTGCACAGGTTGTTTATAGTGAATCGCCAGATCTCGCCCCGCTCTACTACTAATTTTTCTCAAATTTTTATTAGGCATTCAGGTTATAGAGTTCTTATTGTCCATTAATTTAGATAGTGCTGAAAAAGTGGATTATAGATTTATAAAATATAAGGCACTCCCCAAGTGCTTCCATGTACATACAGGACATATGTCGGGTCGCTTCTTGAACAACACTCCCAGTGCTTCCGATATACAATGCTCTAGCCAGGGGTTGATCCCAGGCTCCCATTCCCACACCACACCCGCTTCTGCTCCCAGCTACTATACCATGGAGTCATGTGCCCCTCATCATGCCATGATTCTATGAGGTCAATTAAAAATATCTTATGAGCCATCTTAGGGGCTCTTGTTTCCATCCTTTTCTTTTCTAGATTTGATTTGTGATTTGGGACATCATCTGGGTCAACTATCTTCTGTGGTGTGTATGATTCACTGGTAAGTTGCACATGCTTTCACCAGGAAGTTCAATCAATATGTGTATGTAATTGTAGAATGAATAGCATAGCATCCACGTGATGCAGTCAATCATATTGGTGCACAAGCACCTCCAAAGCTCCAAATTAGAAGGAAATGAGATTAGTGGCCATGATTTTATTTCGTTTTCAAAATATTTTTCTACGAGTTTTATTCAATTGAAACTTTGAGGGGTCTACACTTGTCAATCAGGCACACCTGAAAAATATGTAAAACAAATTGTGAAAAATAAATTAATCAAAATCAATATTAAAAAAAGCAGATGGCCCAACACCTAGGCGGTCTAGAGAGCCTGACAGCCTCACCCAGTCCCAGGCGGCCCAAATAAGCAGCCGCCCGAGGAGGCAGCCTCGGGCCTGCGCCCCGCCCAGGGGTGGAAATGCCCCTGGTTTGGTAACTTTGGTTTGTAAATTTTAAGTTTTCGCCATGTGTGGACTGTGGACTATGGATAATTGGATATGGAGTATGGAGGAGTGTATGTGCTATGTGGACTTGTGTACTATAGACATTTGATGTGTCCTAAGTCCCTAACTCTTATGTGTTATATCGTTATACTGTTAGATTATAGACATTTTTCTTTCTACTGGGCCTCCTAAGTTCTGAGCGTCTGCCTAGGCGTTGGGTGGCCTGGACCCCCCGGGCGCCCATGCACCGCTTGGTGTTTTTTGAAACATTGACCAACACCTAAATGTTTTTTTTAAAATAAAAAATACACCCAAATGTTCTAGGTCTATTTTGATTAACTTTTTTTTTTGCAAATTATTTTTGTATATTTTGTTCATTTGCGCCGGATTGACAAGAGTAAATGCCTCAAGTATCAGTTTAATACAATTTAAAAAAAAAAAAATTGAAAAACAAAATGAAATCATGACCATTCATTTCTTCATTTTTACTCTTGATTGTTCGGCGGGGTGCTCTTGCACCATTTCATGATGTGGAAACTATACTTCCAAGGTAGAATGCATTTTGAAGGATTTCTATTTTCTATTAATCACTGTTTGAAAATTTGGCCGCCCGACCGTCTAGGTGGCCGCCTAGGCAAAAGAATTCAAAAAATGCCTAGGCGCTGCCTGGGCAGGTCATTATGCGCCCTATCTCTGGGCGACCGCCTAGGTGGTCAAGGCGCCGCCTAGGCGCTACTGTCTAGGCGCCCGCTTAGGCGCCGCCTTGTGACACTTTGCGGACGGGTGGAAAGAAAACCTGGGTGAAGGTAAAAAAATTTAATTTTTTAGGGGAGAAAAGGGTTTTGAGGGATATTTTATACTCCCAAAACCAAAACCGTGGCCTTTTAGGGTGAGAAAACCTCCCTCAAAAACCACTCTTTTATGATTTAATGAAAAATCGATAAATTTTTATTTTTTCGATTTCTTCCCAAAACAAAGGCAATAGTTCGTGGGTGGATTTGGAGCTTCTAGTACTTGATTTTGAGAACTTTTGTTGACCCAATAGACAAGGTCTTCATCGACATTGATTTTATTTTGATATTTTTTAAAGTATTATCATATTTGAAAGAGGGTTTTGATTTTATTTTGCTATACTATATTATGTTGTGAATCATGTGTATTTTCTTTTAATTTTTTTTCTCTTACGATATATTTGATGTTTGTAGGTAAAAGATTGCTTTTTTGTGATTAATTGATTTTTTTTCTCATTTGGACAATGCAATTGAGCATATATTGTATTCTTTTATGAATAGTTGATTTTTTTTGTACAATGTGTCATGTTTGGTAATTCTATTATTTGTTTATTTAATAAATAATTGATTATGTATTTATGTGATATCTTAATGAATTACGTCTTAATTCACAAGGTGAAACTATGATTTTATATATTCATTAAGTCTTATTGTAAAGTATTATTAAGTCATACTGTTTTAAAACTAATATCTTAATGATATCATATCATATATCTTAATTGTTAAATTCTTAATTAATATCATATCATATATCTTAATTCTTAAATTCTTAATTATATGTTGTCTTAATGAGTAAAGTCTTCTCGTAAAACTAACATAGTAACATCTAAATAAATTCAATGAAAACTCATATCAAGGGGGAAGGGGGAAGGGGGAAGGGGGAAGGGGAAGGGGGGGGGGGTGTGGGGGGCAATTTTTTTGAGGATTGTGAGCAGTGTTCGCAAAATCGAACCGGAACGGTTAACTGGACATGGGCCTGGAAGCGGTTTAACCGGTAAACCGGCCGATTCAACCACTCTAACCAGGCAAGTCCTAGGCGGTCAAAAAAATGTTAAAAAAAAAAAAATGTAAAAAAAATCTACTAAAATATGAAAAGTATATAAAGAATGATTAAAACAAAACACATTCAAATGAAGTTGAAAATTAATGAAAAAAATGGATTTTAACCCTTACATTTTCCAAGGGCTATTTTTAAAATTTTCTAAAAACGATGGGAAAATATAAAAGTGAGTATTAATGACCAAAACAATTTTTAATCTTTACCATAATGTAAAGAATATTTAAAAATGCATTTCAAATCAAATTCCTTATATTTGAGAATTGGCATGCATTTTTTTTTTAAAATGCTAGTTGATCACCCTAACCACCCAAAACCCGAACCGGCCATTGGCGGGTTCCGATCTAACCGGGCGGTTAGTGGTTAGATCGGACGATTTTGTGAAAAATGATTGTGAGGGTACCCTGTTCCTGGTAGGTGCCCGAGCATTTTTTAACCATTGATATATTATTGAAAGCCTTGGACCCAACATTTATGATTAACATATTTGCATTTTGGAATTCTGAATGTTCTGGTTAGAAGGCTGTTGTTGTACTAGTAATACATATTTTTCAGTGTAATTTTTTATTAATTAATAAAAGTCAATATATATTTTTTCTTCTTATGATGAGGGGAGTATTGTCTCCTTTGCTACGGATTTACTTATTTTCCTGCTGTCATTGTTGTACTAGTCCTACATATTTTTTCAGTGTAATTTTTTTTAATTAATAAAAATCAAAATATATATTTTTCTTCTTATGATGAGGGGAGTATTGTCTCCTTTGGTACGGATTACTTATTTCCCTGCTATCTTAAACTTCCTACACTCACTTGAACTAAGTGACCCTTATGTCTATTTCATCTACAGCTCTTTCTTTCTGAACTCCAATTGTACCTTTGGAATTTGGACCATGGTTAGTTTCAATTCTGAATGTGGTTAATTACTCGGTTCAATATGGGAATCGTTTGGTAATTTAATTGGATGATTGTATCAATGTTAAATATCTTTAATTATGGAAATAAATGAAGTTTACCATGTGATCATTGATCTAACATATTATGTGAATGACCGTGCTTATTCATTTACTATTCTTTTCAGAAAGAGAGGCTCGTGTAAATGCTTTGTGGGAGCAGATGAATAACAACAAATTAGCTAAAGTTCCTAATTCTTTGTTTAACAAGCCCAATTCCCCAAGTCAAACATCAAATGAAGCCTCTCCAGTGAGTATCTTTACTATTCCTTTTTGGTGTGGGAAAGCTACATTTTCAAACCTGGAATTTGTATTGTAACCCATGCACCTGGCACCCCGATCACCAAGCGAAACCTTTTTCATTTATCACATAATATTTTTGTTTTACCCTTTGATGGGTCTTAAAGAAAGAAGGGGAAGATGATTTTCTTCCTTTGGTATCTGGGTCCTGATGGTCAATTGGGGCAGACTCCCACTTTTGTGAGAGAGGTCAAGTCCCTCCATCATGCAAATCAAGCTGACCTATACAAAAATTACTCTCTAAACTTAGATCTTCTATCTATCTACTTTTATCTTTTGGGTGGGTGGGGACTGGGAAGGGTAATATTGCCAGTTTTTGCCAGTTTCTTTTAATTTTTCAATATGAAATTGACACAATACTTTGAACTTGTATTGCATAGAACTGGATGGTCGCTCTTGGTCTAGCATCTAGGAAGCCATCACCTACCGTCTCTGGCAATGACACACTTCATAAAAGCAGCACACAAAATGGCACGAGGGAGGAGGGAAAGAAGATTGCTGCAGCTGCTCTGACTGCTGTCAAAGAAGTTGCTGCTGCTGCTGCTGCTGCCGCTGCCTCGAGTAGGGGTAAAATTGAGGTAGGATTGCTCTCATTTTGTCTTCATGGAGCGTTGGTCTTTTAATTGTTTTGCGTGGTAATAGAATGGAAAGTTCACCAGTTCACAGTTCGTGTTTTGTAGTTGTCACATGCATTTTATGAATGACAATGGAATATGAAAATGAAATTTTAAGCATTAAATATGAAAGAAACACTGAACTTGGTGATGGAAAACCATTTGATATGGAGAGTAACCCTTGAATTATATCAATTGAGTGATGGGAAGGGGTCTTATCTATCTTAGGATTTATGATAAAGGGTGTTTATATCTCTGTAAGCCACTGACATCTGATGTCCTTATGACCTAAAGAGCCGGTTAGTACATCAGTTGAGTTAGGGAACAGGTTTTATATTTATTTGGATACATCCTACAGAGTAGATACATATCTCTGTAAAGCTTGGCACAACGGATGTTTGTCTTCCTTAGGACTGTAAGTAGTAGTTGGTACTAATCTCATGAGAGGGAGAGAGATAAGTAGTGGTTGGTACTAATCTCATGAGTGAGAGAGAGAGAGAGAGAGAGAGAGATCCTTTTCAAACTGGGCATCTACTTGAGCACAGCCCCCAAGGTTTCTGCTTTGATGCCTCCTTATGTACAGGATCCTGGTACTTAAACGAACACCAAGAAAAATGTCTCTGACCCTAACCACTAAGACATGGATATTGCTCTACGACATCCTCCTGCATATGTGATTATCAGGGCTCATACTCACTTGGAGGGTGGAGACTCTCTCTCTCTCTCTCTTGCACACACACACGAGTGCATGCACATGCAAACAACCTATAGGCATCATTCTTGGAAGCAATTCTTACATCTTTTTTCACACAGCCATTAAGTTAATATTTCTTATATTACTTTCATAAATCAATTTGTATGTCAATCTCTCTCTTGCTCTCATAGATAACCCTCACTAATATCTCCCCCCCTCTCTCTCTCTCTCTCATATGGATACGCCCTCAACAGCTATTTTCCTCTTCATATACTTGTCAACAAATAATCCCCAATACGCATTGATATGATTTCCAACTTAGTGTTTATCCTTCAGATCTCTGAGGTCCGGGAGTTTGCGGGTGAGGAGATAGAAGTGAAGAAGCTCGTGGACTCTGACTCCAAGGAGGCAGCTGAGAAGGCGAAGTCATCTTCAACCCCAGCCTCAGGCCTTGATGCTATACTTGAGCAAATAAAGAAGAAGCCCAAGCTAAGCGTACTCGACAAGACCAAGAAAGATTGGGGAGAGTTCAAGGAGAACAAGGGCTTAGAAGAAGAGCTAGAAGTCTATAAGAAGAGCTCCAACCAGTACCTTGACAAGGTTTCCTTTCTCCAGAGAGCTGATTATAGGGAATTCGAGAGGGAGAGGGATGCACGCCTCGCCCACCAAGCGAAGAGACGGGCTGACATGCGAGAGGAGCCTTAGGAAAATGGGTCTTGTTGCCCTTCGATTGGTGCCGATGATGGGCTACCCAGTGTTGGGTTGGTGGCCTTTTTTTGAGGATATTTTGTGGTCTGTGGTTAAGAATGGGCGAGTACTTTGGGAGGGAATGGTCGAATTGGGCGTTTTTGGGTGGAATTTTGGAATTAATATATCAATGTTAAGTGAATGGGGGAACGAGTTTTTTATGGCCATTCCCCAGCATGAAACAAAGGAAGCATGCTCTCTTGTCTTCTAACTTTGAAATTTTAATTAATTATATTAATTCCTTTCCTCCTTATGATATTCCGAGAGATGTAGGAACAGGATCAGAAGAAAAAAGGCACAATTTCTATTGGCGTCTCCCAACCATGAAACAAAAAGAGTGGAAGCATCCGTTTTGTTACATGGATTAATAAAGAAAAAGAAAATTTATAAAAAAAAAACTAAAAAATACATGATTGAAAAATAAAAAATTATAATTCTTGTTGTTATTTGAAATTAAAAATAAAAGAATCAAAAGATTAAAAATTTCTCAATTTTGTATAAATGGAAATTCTATTCACTAGGACTTTACGAGGAGGTTTCTTTATTTATATAGGGAAGTTCTCTGTATTAGAATGTTATATTAGAAGGCTAAAACATTTTTGGGATTTTTCTATATTAGAATATTATATTAGAAGGCCATGACATTTACTCAAGGAACTTTATAGGAAACTTATATTTTGTCTTTAGAACATAAAAATAGTCCTCTATGTTTCATATATATTGACTCCGAGTCCCAGTTTTTCAGAGTATAGTATATTTTAACTATAGGATTTTTTTAATACATTGAAATTATTGCTCAAATATGGGGCATCCATATTTCTCATTGTCATATACCCGTAAAGAAACAAAAAATAATTTAATAATAAAAACAACCAAAATGCCCCAACAAAAATTAGGGGTATTTTGGCAATTTTATTCATTTAAATTACTTTTTTGGTAATCTTTACATGTGTGTAATGATGACGCTCCAAATTTGAGCTTAATCCAATATATAGAAATAAATAAAATTAAAAGACGTTATACTCTTTTAAAATGTGGAACTTGAGCATAAAATATACAATAGGATTATATAAGGTGTTAGCCTCACAATATTAAAGTAATGCACACTTTAAAAAATACACCTAAAAAGATTGTTTTAATGCTGAAAAGCCCCTCCAATTAATCATACAGACCCCTAGACGTGGTTGAGAAAAAAAAGAAAGATTTCAAATCGTAAAAATAGTGTATCTTGTAACTTATTATCTAGATTATCTATTTTTAAAAATTTCAAAATATTCATAGATCTACTTAATCTATACCATTTTTAAATAATAAACGTCATAATTATGGTAGATATAGATTTTTAAACTACCATAAAGGTTTCTAATAACATATTACATCTTCTAGCATGATTAAAAGTACATTTACTTTGATTGTTCAAGGTTTACGTCTTATCGCATCCTATGAAATATATGCTGACTACTTTTAAATTTCAAAATAAAATGAGATTTTTTTTCTCTAAATTTCCCTTTTCTTAATCATTGAAATACAGGCTAATATCAAAATAATAATGGTACGTACTTCCCCAAAAAGAATAGTATATGATGATGCTGATCGCATTCAAGGCCACAAGAGTTAGGTTAATATTTATTTTGGAAAAATTCATGTGTCGGTTTGGACTAATTTATTTACTTTGTTAGGGGTTGCTTTTAGGACTTACAGTGCGGATATTAAATTGGGTTTTAATTCATTGTCATAAGTTGCCAACTTCTTATTATTAAGATTACCATGGCATCTTTGTGATTTATTTGGATTATTTAACAAATTCAGTCCAACAACCATGTGTAACGATGCACATCACACCAATATTTCCATATTCATAGTGATATGCAATAGTGCATGTCGCGCAATCTAACGGCTATTTTGCCCCCTCCTCAAACCTTCCCAACATTATGTTTATAGGGGAAATTTATCAAAATTCTCACAAGTCATGATTATATGAAATTTATAAATGTCGTTTAATTTAATTTTAAAATATAAAAAAATACATTATCATGAGTTGTAATAGTTCCAAACATGTAAGATATTCAACTGGAGTCCATCGAATGGTGCATCTCATGCAAGCATTTTGATAAAGGGTAAACTTATCCCCACCTTTTTTATTTTACCTAAGTCTCTCATCTCTTAGTCACCCGATCTGAATGGATGGCTAGAATAGCTTCAGCTATAATGTCACAAGTGAGTTAGTGACCATTTGATTTACTCATAGTATTTTATTTTAATTTTTTTGTATGAATCGTGTGGACGTGAAATTTAGTGTGTCATCATCTAATTGGCCGCACCTAAAAACATATTTTCAAAAAATAAAATAATCAAAATACCTTTGAAATTTTAGAAATATTTTGGTCATTTTAATATATCAGGATTTTTTATATAACTTTTGTAGGTGCGTACTTAACAGAGAATTGGACGGCCCAAATTTGGTGCCAATATCATTTCTCGAAAAAATTAAAAATAAAATAGCATGTAGATGTCACATTGCAATTGAGGCATCTCAACGATTCATGCAGATCGGTGGCTGAGAGATGAGGAGCGTAGGTAAATAGTAAGTTTTCCCTTTGATAATTTCTCAAGTTACAGGTTAAGATGTCTCCAATGAATATGTTGGATGGTGATGACGAAGAGTCCTACCAAACATGTTGTCTCCATGATGGATTATTGGATATGGATTATGATAGGATACGTTTGTACACGTGAAAATATATTTATATAAAAAAATTTGTGGGAATTTTTTACACCAACTAGCTGCCAATTAGTCTAAAAAAACTAGGGTGTGGTTTCTATAAGGTTGCAACCTTAAACAATCCAATTAAGGTGCACCTCCAAATTTTTTCATAAGATGTAATTTAGGTCCAAAACATTCTTCGGATTGTCTCAAAATCTATTTCCATATCTAATTATAAAATTTTAAATTTTAAAAATAGTTAAAATCAAGTAGATATATAATTATATGAAAATCTTGAAAATAGACGGTCTAGATACTATGTTGTAAGATACACTATTTTTGAGACTCAAATTCTTTTTTTCATACTCATATATCTCGATGTCGAGATAATCAATTAAAGGGTATTTCATCATTAAAACAACCTTTTCGGATGAATTTTTTAGGTAGTTCTACATTTTAAAATTACAACCTTATATAAACATTTTCCAAAAAAATACCCCGAACTAATCCATGTGAAACATGGAGGAGTTCTTTCATGGGAGAGCACTTATTTTCACATAAAACCATAGTGAGTCTTTCTTTTTTTGGTGTAATTTAACAAAGTTGCAGTTGTCATACGGATGCATTCATAGCTGTAGAGGTAAGGTACACCCTCAAATTTTATCATGGTATATAATTTTGATGTAAAATATTCTTAGGATTATCTCAAAATATGTTTTTATATTTAATTATAAAATTTTAAATTTAAAAAATAGTTAAAATAAAGTAGATTTTTAAGATATGAAAATCTTGAAAATAAACGGTGTAGATAATATATTGTAAAATGCACTATTTTTCAAACTTAAATTTTTTTTTATTTTTCATAGTCATAAATCTCGAGACGAGGGTTTTTCAACATTAAAACCACCTTTTGTAATGATTTTTAAGGTGAATCCGCAGTTCTACATTATAAGGTTGCATCCTTATATAAACTTTTTCCATTTAACAAACGTGAGGTTTCCCTATAAATATTCAACAACGGGCGCACTACTTTCAAAATATGCGGCTCTGAAAATTCGTTGAATGCAAAAGGATATCACCCGCCCGAAATTCTCTTTTAACATCCCTCTAAATTTATTTCCCCCTCCCTTTCTCTCTCTAAATTTATTTCCCCCTTCCTTGGCGATCATGTCTACAGCATGCGTCTGGATGGCATGGCCAACTCTCCTCTCTCGTAGCAGGGGAAGTAGGAATTGGATGCTCTGCACTTCCTTTCTCTCTCTAAAATCCCCGATATCAAACCAAACATTCCTCAGAATCCCAGCTCCTGTTTATAAGAGAAGAGCAAATCTCACCAATTTCAGGCATTCCCCTGTTTTCATGATTTGGCAAGATTGCAAGTAAGCCTCATCCATCTCCCATTAAATGACCCAACACCCACTCTCTCTCTCTCTCTATGCCTTATGTAGTTTACTGCGCCATGCTGGATAAACCACTGGTGTTGTGTATGACATCAAGCCTTGATGAATTTGGATGCAGAGCTAAGATTGAAGTTGATGCCCCTGCTTCCGTTGCTTATAATCTCTATCTTGATCGTGAGGCCATTCCTAAATGGATGTCATGGATTTCGTCAGTAAAGGTGCTTATTATTAATAATCTCCATCTAATGCCTTCTTTTTCTCTTGTCCGTGTCAACTTTTCAAGTACCGCTTTAACTTTCAGTCATTAATACTTTCGAAGTTTGGATTTACAAGTATTAAGTTCAAAATTTTCGGACTTTCCTTTTCGGCTTTGAGCCTCACAATTTAGAAAGTTAGAATATCAGGAACTGGTAATGCTTATTGTGAATTGTCAATGGAGATATGGGAAGTGAGGGAGAAGTTTTTGGAGGTTGTTCCGGCGAGGTTTCATTTAGGTGGGGGGAAATGTTTTTGCTCTAAAAGCACTCTCACAACTCTGCTCTTATTTTTATGGTCCTAATGTGAGGTACACTCTGTCCATTCACCTTACAGAGTTCTTTATGCCTTTGGGCCTTCCCTTTTTTAATGTCTTATAGCCTTTTGCTTGCTTCTCTTTCTGATGTGTTGTAGTTCTTTTTGTTTCATGAGTGTTATTTCTCATACAAGAGAATAATCATTCTATTCATATGTTAATTGTTACTACCTTTCATGTTTCTTTCTTCATTATCTTGGCCATTACTCAATAAGAGACTTAGACAAGTAAATCACCACTTCTGAATTGATAAAAATTGAAACCTTATGCAAATTTAGAAACCAACCGACAATGATTCTTTCTAGATATGAGTTTTAAGAAAGGGCAGTTTGATCTTTTCTTCATTCAATTCGGAAAAACCAGTGGACGTTTTGGATTATTCATCATGATGTTTGTAGATCATTTATTTCCACTTTGTTGTTAAACTAAAAGAATATGTTCTTTTAACAATAAAAAGTAACTTTAATTTGTTCTTTTAAAGTAAGTTGATTTGCACTTGGATATACTTTAATGAAAAGAATCTGCACTTGGACTAGAATTTTGTGTTTTATAAAGATATTTTCTTTCAGCTTTCATTATATATATTTTATGAAACAAACACTAAAAATATTTCATCATTTTAAATTTCCTTCAAACTTCATGAAAGCCAAAAAGAAAGCCTCCTGGTATACTGATGGATTTTGAATAATTTTTTGCGTGTTTATCCAAAAAATAATAATCTTCTTGCATTTCACAAAACTATTTCATTGATTGTCATGGTATGGCCCCAAATCTTGCATTTCACAAAACTATTTCACTGATTGTCATGGTATGTATTCAAAACCTGTCACTAAACTCCTTGATTGAATGGAATTGATGCAAAAGAACAGAACAGGATCTTGAAATTTCTCAAATTTCATTGAATTACTTACCCATATGAATGTTTGTTATCCTTCTAGACCGGAGCCACTCATTGTAGTTTATATGTTTTTGGATCCTACTTCCTTATGCCCACTAGTTAATCTTCATTATTCAAGCTAGCTTGAAAAATATGAAAAGTTGTGATTTCAAATTGTTAGTTCGTAGGCTTTAGTTCATAACTTTGAAGAACTGCACAGACGTTTATTATAGAACTACAAAATGTATGTTCTTTAACTGTTCTTCTCAACACAATCTTTTGCCGCAATTGTTTTATAAAATGGATCTTTTATGTTTAGTAAAAATAGAAGTAGAGACAAGGAAGTAGTTAAGATTGACAGTTAGGAAATACTAAAAAGGCCACATTTTTGATATCTTGAGTCGATAATCCAGAAAATGGAGAAATTGAGGCAGATCTCGCATACAGAATTCGAGCTGTGTGGGCAAAGTGGAGATATGCAACTAGAATTTTATGTGATCGCCACATACCAATGAAGCTGAAGGACAAGTTTATATGACAGCTGTGAGACCAACTTTGCTCTATCGGGCGGAATATTGGGCGGACAAAAAACAATATGCCAATAGAATGAGTGTAGTGGAGATGAGGATGTTGAGATAGATGAGTAGCTACACAAGAAGGGATAGAGTTCGAAATGAATCTACTCGAAAAAATTTAGGTGCGGCACCAATGGGGGATAAAATTAAAGAGGGTGTATTTAGGTAGGCTGGCCATGTGTGGCGTTGACCCAGTACAACACTTGTTAGGAGGCGTGAGTTAGTTCAAGTGGAAGCATTGAAAAGGGCAAGGGGTCAGCCCAAAAGGATGTGGTTGGAAGTAGTCCGAAAAGATATAAGGACTTACGGTCTAACTGAGGGTATGGCCTTAAATAGAGCAGAATGGCGAAGCGGGATTCGTATAGCCAATCCCAATTAATTGCGAAAAGGCTATGATGATGATGATGATCTTTTATGTTTAACCTATTTTCTTAAATGATTACCTGTTTTAGAGACTTCACACTATTGACATCATTATGAACCACAAAACCCATTTTAGAACATGTGTGCTTTTCACATAAAGTCTTACAAAACTACCAAATGTGTGTTTTTCACTATTCTCCTGCCAAATAAAATCTTTGCTGCCACTATAATTTTGTAGAGTAGATCTTTATTTCTAACTTTTTTTTTTTTTTACGAACGTCACACTATTGACAACCTTATGATTGTCCTTTGACAATTGTAGGCTCTCTTTTCCTAATAACCATAACAAAGATGTAGTTTATCTACAAATGATCATAAATATTGATCCCCGCCAGGTATTCCAAAAAAATAATCAATCAATCAACAGGTGTTGGAAGATAAACCTGATTTATCGCGATGGACAATGAAGTATAGTGCCTTTGGTCGTGATTTTGAGTTCAAATGGCTTTCTCGTAACTTACAGGTGAGGAATTATAATCTTTTCCTTCATATGTTGTAGGTTTTGAGAATCAACACTTCTATGTGTTTTTTATCATTTAATTTAGTATTTTTATGTTTACAAAGATTATTGAAATTGTTACTCCAAAGTCTCACATGCTTAATTTGCAGCCCATTCCTAATCAAAAAATTCATTGGCGTTCACTAGATGGTGTCCCTAACAGGTAAATACAGAAGATAATTATAATAGCTGAAGTTGTTAAACTAACGGTTTGTTCGTCAAATAAGGATGGCTGCCGGTTATTTCTGTGCAGAGGAGCAGTGAGATTTTACCCAAAGGGTCCATCTTCTTGCGTAGTTGAAGTGAGCATGGTTTGCTAAGCTATCTGAGTCTAACCAATATGCCATTATCATTTACATGTATTTTTCTTACATAACATGTGAAAAGGGCATTTACCAATGAAAATTTTGTGGTTTCAGCTTACCCTTTCTTATGAAGTTCCTGCAATCTTAGCAGGGGTGACCTCTGTAAGTATCATAGTCTTTTCTTCCTTTTGTTACAGAAAACATCATTGACCATATAAAGAAATAGGACCTTTGGGTGTCAGGAAAACTGAACCAAGATTTCAGGTTAGTAGCTCTATATATGAGTAAAGAAACACACCCCATGTACACATGTTAGATAATCTAATTTTAGCACTTCTAATTTTTTTTTTTTTTTCGAAACTTGAAACGTTAGATGGAACTCCTTAATAAGATTGTGTATGTGTGTGTGTATGTGTATGGGTGCGGTTTGTATGGAGCCTAGGTTCTAAACAATCAAATTAGAGCCTACCTTCAAATAGTGTCGAGAAATGTGGTTTCAACACTAGAAATCTTTGATAGTCTTAAAATATATTTTCATCTTTATTTATGAAGTTTAAAGTTTCAAAAATAGTGTAGATCGACAATTCTATGAAAACTTGAAAATTGACGGTCCAAAAATGCATTACAAAATACACTATTTCCACACTTGAAATCCATTTTTTTCTCATATCCATGCATCTTGATGTCGAGATGATCAATTTGAGGATATTTGGGCATCAAAACAATCTCTTCTAGTGAAATTTTTGAGGTGGGCTCTAATTTGAGCCTCGGCTCTAT
>NW_006498057.1:3395565-3431655 GCF_000471905.2 Amborella trichopoda | reverse complement strand
AAGAAGACGATGTCACTTACAAAGAAGAAGATGAGGAGGAGTCAAGCTTCAAGGAGAAGTCTAGAGAGAGAAACAAGAGCGAGGAGTCCGTAATTGAGAAGCTTTTGGATTTCCTTTTATACAGTTAGCAGAGGTAGAGAACGTAGTTGGATAACTGTACGATACCTTCTCATTCATCTCTCTCTCCCTCCCTCTACAAATTTAGCAAACCCTAGATCCAAAACTCTTTGTAATTCTCTCTGCAAATCCACGAGCTCACTCCACAAAAGAAAAAATTCTGGTAGCCCTAACCTTAATCCCCTCACTTCGTTAACTCCACAATCGTGGCCTCTGTTAAAACCCTAACCCCAATCCTAAACCCTAACCCCAATCCTAATTCTCTGCTCTCCTCTTCTGAAACTTGCGAAAAGGTTGGGCTTTTTTGAAAAGAGATGTGCATAGGAGAGAGAGAGAAAAAGACGTATAAAAAAGGAACACCTCAACGCAAGGTGTCGTTTAAATGAGTGTTTTTATAAATCTTTAAGGTGGTGGACCGAAGGTCCACTCAAGTAAAATTGGACCTTCAAATATATTAACAATAATATCTTTTATTTATTGTTAATATAAAAGCAACAATATCCTAACGGTATATTAGTATTATTATTATTATTATTATCATTACTAATATATACTTATTATTTTATTTATTTTATTTTATTTTATTTTATTTTATTTTTATTTATTTATTATTATTATTTTTTGTATTTATTTCTGTTAACAACATTAATATTATTATTATTATTATATATATATCTATTTTTGAAAGTTTAGGATTGTTACAACAATCCTAGTATGTGGGTTTCAGGTTCTCCTCTAGAGATGAGTCAATGTCACCTAGACTTGATGCGACCACAGCTCTATGACACATAGGGGTATCTCTCGTACATCTATACGCTTCACCCTAAAAGGTGGCTTGCTTGCTTTCCCGAACGGTCTATCAATATGCATGTCGTGTGATGGTGCATAGATAAGGTTTTGGCCCCCATCTCCATAGATCACTATCACACACAAGGGTCACATAGTCCCTCGGCTCACTCATCTTGGCATATACTCCGACCTTGTCAAGGGATGACGTATTAGAACTCTTTTCGGTTTATTCTCTATGCCAAGGCAGCATGGGTTTTTCCCAACCCACTGGCTTAGACTGTCAAGTACAGTTCGGTATCTGCAAACATCGTTTACATGGTACTCCCATTGAGTTCATGATCCACTATATCAAATATCTTCTTACAAGCACTCATAAAGCCTTTAAAGGCCACATGAACCCAATAATAACAAGTAAAGAGGGGAAACGTCAAAAAAGACAAATATGTAACTTAGGAGCATGTGGTGTCCTCACTAATTTGAATTTGCTTTTTTTGCTACCTTGCCGGATGTAAGGCCTAGTGATTTAATTATTTTTTTTATGGTTCACTGATTTAAAAATTGTCAAGCAGAGTTGAAATTGCCCTAATGAGTCTAAGATCAAGAAGTGATTTTGGGCCGAAATCCCAAGAAACCCAAAACTCTTAACAATGCCTATGGCCGAATGTGTAAAGTGTTTTTTTCCACGATGGGTGAAAAATCGACTGCAATAGACCTATTATGTCTGTAATGGTACTGCAACAGACATAGCATTTCTGTAGTAGTTCATTTTTCCTCGTCATCTAAAAAAATGGACAGTGGCGAGATCATAAGCAAAAATATTGTTCATTTACATCTTTGGGTATTTTGTAGTGTTATCCGAACTTTATGATGCATTTATTGTAATTTAGTTTTTTATTTGAAATAACCGTTTCAAGTTCAGGGCACTTGGCTAAGACCTTTTGTAAGCCAGATCCTAAGTCCAATTTTCAAACACCAATCCTAACGTACGTGCTCGTACACTTTTTGAGAGAGAGATGAAAAGGGCATTAGAGGTTGACAGGACATTCGCAGTAATAATTTTTTTTTTTGTTCCTCTTTCATGGTCAAACCTTTTGTATTTGGATCATGAAAATAATAATAACAAAATAAAATTAAAGTGCTTCGAGTGCTACAAATGGAAGGGAGAGTTGGGGATGTAAAAGAATAAAGAGAACATAAACATAGTCCATATGTGCTTATGTATGGATTACCTAGGGGTGTTTTTATTGGAAATAAATAAAGATACAATGAGGCCATGCACCTAGTAAAGATCACAGTTACCTTATCTGTTAGATGTGAATTTAACAGCTATAGTGTACCTTTGACAGCATTGAAATATAACAATTTACAGTATTGAAATGTAACAAATATTTTTTTTATCTTGTTTAGAAAAATGGCACATTGCAGCCATCCGATTTTACATTGAATAGTCGGGAGTGTTTGTCAGCTTTGTGTATGGAAGGTAATTATCTCATTGCATTCCATCCTATTTGCAAAATCTAAAACCACGAAAATGGATTTGAATGGTTATGGTGACAGACTACAACTCTCGACTTATTTTGTGTGGCCAATATTATACTTCAATGCAAGTACTATTCTTATAATGCAGTAGTCCATGTTCACATTTGGGAATCACTTCAAATCAATATCACCAATCGGTGATAAGACGAGAGAAACTACATTTAAGTAGACTGGTTATGTGCAATGATGAGACCTAATACAACATCTGTTAAGAGGTATGAGTTGGTTCAAGTGAAAGGCTAAAAAAAAAGAAGGTACAGTCCCAAAATGATATAGTTGGAAGCATGAAGAAAAAATATGAGGACTTATAACTTCACTGAAGGTATGACCCTTGATATAGTAGAATGGTGGACCATGACTACTGTAGTCAATCCCAAATAGTTGGAAAAAAACTCTGATGATGATCTAATAACACAATATCTTGGATAGTTTGGATTGAATATTAAGTTATATTTTTTTGAGGAATTGTATGCAATGAGACTATTTTTTTTTAATACAAAAAAGTAACAATCATTGTTGACCATTACATGGGAAATCAAGAGTGGGTATATAGAAAAAATAATTTCAAGAAAAAAAATAGTGCATTTTGTAACAAGTTATTTAAATTGTTTATTTTCAAGATTTCAAGTGTTTATGTATTTGTTGGATTTGCACCATTTGTGGAATTTTAAATTTCATAATTAGTGTTGAACACGGATTTTGAAGTCATCATAAGATTTTCAATACAAGAACTACATCTACTGGAAATTTTTTGAGATGTGCCTTACTTGTCTTGTATAAGATGTGCACCTTAGCAAGTTAGGGAATAACAATAAATAGGCATATACCAAAAGGGGCAATAAATCGGTTTTGCTCCAAAAAGTCGGAGGTATAAAATCGAGTAAAAAATACACATCACCAAAAACCAGGAAAGTTACAAAATCGTGAATATTATGGATCTGGCCCAAAAAAAAAGGTCAAAAAAAATGGAAATGTAAATATAACATAATACGATATTATGAGTGTTGGTTATTGTATGAATACCTTAAAACCATTGGACTATAATTTTTAAAAGAAAATTATACAAAGAGACTATACTTTTTGAAACAAGGAAGCCAAAATCATCTCGTCCGTCAGATTTCAAATTTGATAGTTATAAGAGTGTCATTGACAATATTTAGAACTCAAAAATAAATTTATCAAATTTCATGACATTCCTCAAGCCATCCAATTTGACATCTAAATAGCTAGGAGTAATCGTGACATTCTTGGATATAAGATATATAGTCTCATAGTGTACAATTCCAATTTTATGCCCTCACCTTGTATCATTAGAGTCATGCTAACAAGTTTTTATCTAAATTATCGATAAAAACAACAATGCTTAGTCTATTATAACGATATAAAATATATGATAGATTTATTAGGAGCATACAAGAAAACAACAACAATACCAAATACATGAACTACATTAGCAAACAACATGCTCGAGATATGGGATTATTGTTTGAAGAAAAAAAAGGAAAAAAGGCCCTCAATATTAGATTGTAATTAACTAAAATAAAAAAAACTCAAAAATGTAAAATAGTGGATCGCCATGTTGTATATCTTAATTAAATAAAAAAGTTGAGAAGGTAAAATTTTTGTGTACGTCGAACGAAAGCAGCAAGACGTCTAAGCAAATCCAAATATTTAAAGTACACCTTGGATTCCGAGCTGCCTGAACCTTTACTTAATCTCTGTCCCTTGCTTTTTATAATGACAACCTATATTCAGAGAAAAAAAAAAAGGAATTTCATTTGGTTACTTTTCCTCTAACTCTCACCATTATCTTGTAGATACATAGTTATTTTGATGGATTGAACTTTTTCTAAGATGGAAAATTTCGATGTAAATGTTTGTTAAATCAAAATTCTTAATTTACACTCACTTTTAATGTGATTATCTCTAAACTAAAAATCAAAGATATTAAATCATCGAAGTAATAGAGTTATAGGAAAAAAGGTTTTCTTTTTTAATTTTTTTAAAAGATAAAGTACGGATATTGCTTTTGGTTAAAATTATTTATTTTTTTTAAGATCTTTTTGAAAAGTCAGAGTTGTTAACGGATTTCAAATAATCAAAGTTCTGTTTAAAAAAATTCGTGTTTTAAAAGGAGACTCGCTACCTATAGTGGGCACCCTTTGTTGGTACCAGGGTTGTTTTGGTCATTTTACTTGGATCCTTTGGTCATTTTAGTTGGGTTCTTCTCTGGTTGATCTTCCTTCGTACCATCAACCGTCGATTGACATCAGGATGAGATCGACGGCTCCACAAGAGTCCTAGAGACGCAAGCGGCCTCGAAACTTCACTATTAAATCAACCTCATAAACTGTTTCGTATTCTGTTGGAGAATTCAACGAATTGTAATGCTTCACATCACGGTGATCTCTCATGTATAAATGCTATCTGCAACTCTTTCTCTCGCGTCCTTGTGTCTCTCTGTCGCTCTGAATCAGAATAGCTGAGGGGTGTATCAAGCAAATTGGGGTTTCACTTGTTATGGTGAGCTATCTATTTATTGATAGACCTTGTATTATTCTTTCGAATTGAATTTTTTTGCTGCAGGGGATTGAATGTTGTTTGCAAAAAATTTATATTATGTTTTCTTCAATCAGATTTAAAGGTTTACATTTCAGTGATAAATCTTGTTCTATTCCTTCGAATTGGAGTTTTTTCTTGTTGCAGGGGATTTATATTGCTGCTATCATTGTATTCGTGCAAGTTAAGGTTTTTAGTTCTGTGAAATATATATATATCTATATATTGAGTTTTGGGAGGAGATGATTATTGCTATGCAATTTTGAATCTTTCGTTCTTTATTTATGGATTGGTTATTGTATGTTAGGATTTTATCATCATATGCCTAGCTTATGGAAATCAAGGCAATTGATCTTGTCTCTTTTCTGGGAGATAATATTGCAATTTGCTTGATTTCCTTTTTTATCATTTGATCATTGCAAAGATGCCTGTGTTGTGTTATCTGCAGTTTCCTTGAAAATTAGGGAATGGATTTTGTGTTTGTTGCGGGAATTTGAATTTATATTTGAATATGTTTGGTTGGAAATTGGTAATTTGTTTTTGATGGCGGCAAAAGCTTGTTGGTGTAGGAACATGTTTAAATCTTTTTAGTCTGAGCAAATTTGGTTTTCTATTCAAATAATTCATGTGTAGTTCATAGAAAACTTACATTTTTATTTTGTTTTTCCGAAGGTGGATACTGCAGAACATATTTTGAGTCTGCAATTTTCTGTTTGATCTACTTATTTGCATGAAGCTAGGGCGCCATTTCAATATCCTCAGTGCTTTTGAAATGTGGATTGTGATTTTCATCTTTGATAATCTGTTTGTTAAAGATTGTTTTTTTTTTTGTTTTCGCTTTGGTTCATTGTGCATCATGAACAAGTTATTGTATTGCTCGTTGAAATCTGGCTTTCCAGTTTGTTTCTGAAATTCAGGGTCTGGAATCTGTTTCTTTGGAAGGTAGTGTTGCTGAAGGTGTTTTGAGTCTTTAGGTTTTCAATTGTCTTTTGATTCATAGAATTTCTGGTGAATTATGTTTAGGAAGGATTTGCAAGTCTTTGTGAGCGGTGGACAGCTGAGCATACTGTCGCTTCTATTTTATGCCTATTTTTATAAAATTCTTACTTTGTGTTGCCTTTTCGTGATCTTTTCTCGTAACTTGTGGACGGGAGGGTTCTATCTTGTTATGTTTCTCGATCAGTGTTCACAAAATCGAACCGGAATGGTAAACCGGACATAGGGCTAGAAGCAGTTTAACCGGCCTAACTGGTAAACTGGCTGATTCAATTGTTCTAACCGACCAAGTCCCCGGCGGCCAAAAAAATTGTCGAAAAAAATAAAAAAATACAAAAAAAACCTACTAAAATATGAAAAGCATATAAAGAATGATTAAAACAAAACACATTCAAATGAAATTATTGTTCGCAAAATTGCCCGATCTAACCACTAACCTCCTGATTAGATCAGAACCGGCTTTGGGTGGTTAGGGTGATTAACTGTTATTAAAAAAGAAAAAGTTAAAAAAAATGTATATAAATTCTCAAAAATAAGGAATTTGATTTGCAATGTATTTTAAAATATTATTCACATTATGGTAAATATTAAAAATTGTTTTGGTCATTAATACTCACTTTTATATTTTCCCATATTTTTTAGAAAATTTTTAAAATAGCTTTTGGATAGCATAAAATGGGTTAAAATCATTTTTTTTTCATTAATTTTCAACTTCATTTGAATGTGTTTTGTTTTAATCATTCTTTATATGCTTTTCGTATTTTAGTATTTTTTTTGTATCTTTTTTATTTTTTTCGACACTTTTTTGACCGTATGTGACTTGTCCGGTTAGAGAATCGGCCAGTTTACCTATTAGGCCAGTTAAACCGCTTTCAGGCCTATGTCTGGTTAACTGTTTCGGTTCAATTTTATGAACACTAAATGAAATTGAAAATTAATGAAAAAATGGATTTTAAAGGTGAGTATTAATGAGAAAATGGATTTTAGTTACACTAGTTTTTAGATGAACCACCAATTTGCATCATCTTTAAGATGGATGCTTTATACCTCTAGACCGCATAACTTCATATGCGGTCCAAAAAGTATAAGCATCCATCTTAAAGATAGATGCAAGTAGGTGTTCCATCTAAAAACAATCGAAACTAACGGTTCAAATGTTTTTTATTAGAAATATTATTTATAGTTTTTTAAATTTACTTATTTTTTCATATTCATGATTTCTATGTTAGAGATTATATGTCCTTAAAAGTTTAGTCCAAAAATCCATCTCAAACATATATTTATTAATAGGCCCGCATTTCTACATTTGCGTGTTGTCCGCATAGAAACTGGGTCCTCGTAGAAAACGTGGTCTAGCTCACATGAAACAATTGTTCAATTGTAAAACATGGAGTCTAGATAATGGTATTACAAGATGTATTATTTTTGGGACTTAAAATTTTTTCTTTTTTATTTTCATACGTCCCGATGTAAAGATGACCAATTAAATGGTTTTCAAAGTCAAAACAGTTTTTTTATGTATGTTTTAGGTGCACCTTAATTCTATGATTTAAAGTGTCAACCTTGTGAAAAAACACTAAAGCCTCACCTTCAAACTCGCTTAAAGTTATAGTTTATTCGTCGGGAAACCTTCAAATCGATCATCTCAACTTTGACCATTATCATTGAGAAGAAAAAACAAAAAGAACGGATTTCAAACCCTAAAAATAGTGTGTACAGCAACACGCTATTCAGATCGTTCATTTTCAAGAGATTATTGATCCATAATATTTATATTATTTTTTTAGCTACAAATGTTATAATTAGTGGTAGAAATAGATTTTAGAGCCATTATATGGATTTCTTGTACCCGAATTGTTTTTTAGACGAGATTTCAGGTGAACCTTTACTTTCTTCTTTTTGCCATAAGGCCCAGCCTTATAGAAACTGCATTCATAATGAAATAACTTGCAACCGTTGAATGTCGCCTGGGGATGTAGTTTTGGTTTGAGAAACCTTACGGGGGCTTGAAAACATATTTACAACCTCTTATTATGAAATTTAAAATTTTGAAAATGGGATAGATCAAGTGGATTTGTAAACACTTAAAAAATCTTGAATATAGATGATCAAGGTAACTTTTTACAAGATGTTCTATTGTCAGGACTGAAGGTAACTTGTTACAAGATGAACTATTTTTAAGACTTGAAATACTTCCATACATCTCAAGGTTGAGATGATAAACTCCAGGGTTTTCCATCATTGGAGCACTTTCTTCTAGAGATTTTTGAGGAGTAACTTACTTCGATATTAGAAGGTTGACACCTTATACAAACTTCTTCCCACATAAATTTATTGCCTTTTTGAAAGTAGATCAAAATATATGGATGGAATGCTAAATAATTCACCTCTTGGTTACAATTTGATAAATTTCTCATAAATCATAGATTGTAAACCAATAAGGGTGTGGTTTGCATAAGGTTGCAATCTTAAACAATTAAAGTAAGACACACCTCCAAACTTTGTCACAAGATGTAGTGTTAGTGTAAAAAATTATTAGGATGGCTTAAGAACCTATTTTCATATCTAATTATAATATTTTAAACTCAAAAAATGATTCAAATCAAGCAAATTTATAAAATATCGAAAATGGACGGTCCATATAATGTGCTGTGGGATATAATATTTTTAGGACTTAAAATTTTTTATTTTTGCCTTATCTATACATCTCGATGTAAAGATGATTAATTAAATGATTTCCAACATCAAAACGGCCTTTTTTCCAATGTATTTTTTAGGTGCACCTTAGTTCTACAATTCAAAACCTCACCCTTATGTAAAAATTTTCAGCCAATAAGTTTCAAGTAGGGGTGGCAAGGGATTGGGTTAGGCTTGGATCTGGCTGGACCCAGACCCAAAAAATTGTTATGGGAATGGAATTCCCCAGACCTGGACCCGGACCGAAAATAGAATGTGGGACTCGGATCCCACCCAAAAATAGCATATGCTATATTCTAGACCCAAATAGTGTTCGGGTCCTAGACTTGGACCCGTACCCGACGCGTAAGCCTCTAATCACCCAGTACAATCCCCTTTCCCCATTAAGAGAACACAAAAGCATTCACCAAGAATACCAAATCCCTACTCATGTTCCAAAAAAAAAAAAAGGGGAATTCCAAACCCTTGCTAAACACAACACTAAAAACAAGTAGTCCAACTCAAGACGCCAAAAACCACAATAAGCCCATTAATGGAGATGTAAATGTATGGCATACAAAGATAAACAAATCTCAATTCCTACAACACATACATAAAACCAAACCCCGAATATCGCTGCCGTAAAAATCTCTTCACTCTAGAGAGGAACCTACATTCACCATATTCTGTCAGCAAGAAATCCACATGTACCACACCAATAAAAAGACAATAGGAAGGTAGGAAATGGAAGGCCAAATCAACTTGAATGGCTATGGCAAAAAATTCCTCCCTCTTCTCAAGAAGCACGTGCTAAGTCCCCAAGAAAGCCTAGCTATAATTGCCTCCTGAAAGCCATTGGCAGCTAAAGGTCTCATGAAATAAAGGCGGCCTGACTGCACAACCCTACCACTCTGAATGCCTAACATTCCCCACTATGAATGCCTAACATTTTCCCCCTCACTGAGACCTCAATAACACAGTAGGAGCCCGTCCGTTTATAGGTTTTTGTCACCAGTAAAGCGACAGTCAAACAGACACACGGTAGCAACCATGGCATCAAAGGCCGTGCAGCCGCCGCCATGCGCTTTCAGCTTCTCCTCCTCCCCAATCCATCGCCTCTCTCCGCCTTCTGCTCGACCTCCTCTCCTCTGTTACTCTTGGCCTTCCTCTTCTCTCTCACGTCGCTGCAACCACACCCTCAGTCTAACTCTCTGTGCTGCCTCTTCTTCTTCTTCCTCAGCCTTAGAAGGCGGCAAGGCATCAGAAAAAGTATTTCACGGAGAGTGCTTTGTTTTGGACGACAACATCGACACGGACCAGATCATCCCCGCGGAGTACCTGACCCTCGTTCATTCGAACCCGGAGGAGTATGCGAAGCTGGGGAGCCCGGCGCTCTTAGGGCTCCCTTCCCGGTACCCTCGCTTCGTGGCACCCGGGCAGCCCTTGTCCCGCTATGCCATCATCATTGCGGGCGCCAATTTTGGGTGTGGCTCGTCGAGCGAGCATGCCTTTGTTGCCCTAGGTGCGTCAGGCGTCAAGGCCGTGGTGGTTGAGTCCTATGCGCGCATCTTCTTCAAGAATTTGGTGGCGACTGGAGAAATTTACCCCCTTGAATCCGCAGAGGGGTGGCTTTGCAAAGAGTGCAAGACGAAGGATTTGGTGACTGTGGAGATGGAGAAGGAGAGGGGACTACTTACGGACCACACCACTGGGAAGGAGTATAAGCTCAAGCAGATCGGGGATGCGGGGCCGGTGATTGAGGCTGGGGGATCTTTGCATACGCTCGCAAGACCGGTATGATCCTAGCCGCAGCTGTGTAATAGTGAGCAAGATATATATAGAGAGAGATGAACTAGTAGAAAATGTTGGTTTCTTTCTGGTATTTGTGTTTGTAAGTGGCAATTTTCCTTTTTTGGTTTTTGGATTGTTGTAGTTGAGGATTGCAAGAATTGAGATGGTATGATGTTTTCCCCTTCTCAACCTTTCTCTTCAGCCTGCTCTATCTATCTCTTGGATGAGATGGTATTCTAGTGCTCTTTTTATAGTCTCTCTCTCTTGTTGATGAGATGGTACTCAAATTTATTTATTTGAGTATTTTACTTTCTGTATCTGGGATTTCTGGTTGACTGTTGACTTGGTTTATTGTTATCTGCAATCCTCTAGAGTTTCTTTGTGTTGTCTCTCTCCCTCTCCCTTATGCCAAGTTGATAATATGGAAAAGAGATTGGACATAGTATTGACACTCTAATATGTTTCCTTACTGCTTGTTTAGATGACCATAATTATGAATATGAAATGTTTCATTGCTGATTCACTCCACCACATTTGTTGTTGATACATTTGAATGAAGATGAATATTTTATGGCCATTGGTTTCCGCAGCAGATCTGATAATGTGCTCCCTCTATACTTATTTCTATTCATAAAGAGATTGAGTTGAAAACTGATGTCCATAGCAATCTATCATTTGGTGAGGTTTTTTGTCATTGTACTCATTGGAAGAAGTATTTTTGTATTTCCATTGAGGTGGTAGGTTTGAAGCAGGTGATTTATCGATACTATTGCTTGTGGAGAATTCATGGCTTGTGGATTATGGAGAATGATATGGCTTTTGGAGAATTCATGGCTTGTGAATTACCATTTGCGAAAGGAACGGTAGTTTAGCTTGTTCTTTAGATTAAAGGAGTGGATATGGTTGTGCAATGTTTACTACAGGTGGGAATGAAGATAATGGGTTGTCAATGGTATTGTAGTGGATTATGTTAAAAAAATAAAAATAAATTGGTATTCCAATTGGTTAAGCTGATTTCTGTTCTACTTTGTTGGGAAAGCTTCTTGCAGAAGCAGCAGGTCCAGCAAATGATCATGGTGTAAAATATTCCTGATGATATGATTATAATACTTGAACCAGGTCTTGTCGTGAAGGATTTAATAGTGATGCATTATGGTTAGGTCGAGAGGTTCCTGCTGCACTGGCAACGCTTCCAATGGCAATGAAGTTGGTGCCTTACATTTCCAACTGAAATTTTTGATTTTCACATTGTATCGCCTAACTTGTCTCAACTGTCTTCTTCTTTTGATTTTTTTATGATATTTTTGACAAATGCATCCCTCCATGCTTTAGACATATTTATTAATACCACCAATCATGTGGTAGGCATATCTATGATCTTTACAGCTCTACGCTGTGCAATTTTACTAAAAATATGGCAGTCCACCTCGTTTGTTCTTTTGACACTATCAAGGAACATGCCCAATGAATTGCCAACAAAAGCTGTTTTCCCTTGATTTCTAACAGTGGTTGTATGGAGGTGAAGGGACTTGCAAGAAACAAAGCAAGTGGTTCTAGAAGATGAACTGGTAGATGTTAAGAAGGGGATCGAGTAATGGAGGTGGTTGGGGTTAACCTAGAATAGTTCACATTTCAAGATGATTAAACGTAGGTTTTTAGGTAGGTTTGGGGTGACAAGTGGGAGCAGGAAGGGCATTATTCTGCACGTTGAGGGATTTGTTTAGGAGAAGATTATTATGGAAGCATAGGTAAGATTAGAAGTTGATAAAAATGAAAATGAGGGGTAGAGGTGAGTTTTATTGATGGAGGAAGCTGGAATATAAGTAAAGACCTATTATTTCTCACAACATGAATTTCTAGAACAAAGTGGTTTCGTTTATGTTGGGGGAGGAGTTGCGGTCTTTTATCTAATGAAGATAGGGGTGGCAATGGGTCGGGTCCGGCTTTACGCGGAGCCGAACTCGAAATTACACTAGATGGACCCATACTCGGATCCGGACGTAATGGATCTAGAGTGCCTCGTACCTATACCTGTACCCAGAACATGCATTAGGACCCAGGACCGGACCTGTACCTGTTGTGTTACTGTTCGAGTTCCCTTGACCCAACCCGAAAGCCAGTTTGATGATTTCAAGCCACAGAAAAAATAAAAAAAATATGAAAGACCTGTAAATTCAACGCCAATATTTTTTAGGTAAAAAGTTATGAAATACCAAATACAGTTAAGAGAGATGTCTAACAAATAAATTCAATGGCAATAGACTTGGAGGCCATTCATGCATTTAACAAATTGCTTCTTCCACATAGGTGCAAGTTGCTTTAATTCTTTAGTGCAACAAGATCCAAATCAACTCCCAAAACACATAGCACGCGATTTCATGTCTCAATCCTCCCCAATTAACAATTACATAAGGGATTGCAAATAAAAAGACATACTAAGGATTCTATCTCTCTCTCTCTCTTAACACACACAAATTCAATTACCTTTTTTCATCAATATACATCTCTCTCTCTCTTGTCCCCTATTTTAAACCTGTCCAAGTCTTTCCTCAATATACATCATTCCATTTCAAAGAAGTCCATCTGTGAGTATAACAAACAATCATCTCAAAAGAAAATTGCTAGATTTCCTGCATCATCCTTTCCCTGCCAGCAGCAAGTGGTTTCCCGGTGAGAGAAAATTACTCTAATTGCTTCAGCCCCACGGTGAACTTCCCGATAAAAAACATGATCATCTCAAAATTTTTTTGCTAGATTTCTGGCATCATCCCTTCCCTGCCTGCAGCAAGTGCTTTTTCGGTGAGGGAAAATTACTCCAATTGCTACAGTCCCATTCTTGATTCCTCCATTCTTGCACCTCCACTCCATCAATATCAAAGAGAAAAAATAAACCACCATTAACATAAGTAAATAAATAACAAACCACTGTAATACAGAAATGTAGGACATAATGCATTATACCCTATCTGATATTTAGGCCCAATTAGATCATATTCACTAACTTATTGTGAAATGAACATATATATTGAACATGCTTGTCAAAGATGGCTCAATAAATTTCACATTGCTCTAAAAGTTCTATGGGTGAAAAGAGAACCTGGTGTATTACACTGAATTTATGGTGAGACTATTGTTAACTGTCCTCTTTTACCTACATGTTAGTTACATAATCATAAATGAAACTATTCAAATAAAATGCATCAAAACCTTTCCACCTGCAGCAAAGACAATTCTTGAATGTACGTTGCTGAGAAAGAATAATTGTCTACATATGTCGATGCATACTTGGATTGCCTGAGCTTTTTTAATCAGCTCCTCATTCATGTAATTCCATCATACTACCCTGCGGAGCATTGCTAATGCTAATAAGTTGAAGTGGAAGAAGCCGGCCATGCATGCGTGCTCTCTTATCCAAGGAGGCTCTTGTGCTCTTTCTACTCTGTCCTTTGTCCGATTGCTGCAGAGATCCTGATGACAATACACATATTTCAAATATTTGTCCAAATCAGCAGGTCGTAAGTCAATTTATAGTGTGTTAACACATACATACATAAAAATCACACAGTTAACTGTGAGACCAGTAAACCAACAACTGTTAACTCAATTAATCGTTTGTTAATGCACACACGGCATAGAAATCACACAGTTAATTGTGAAATCAGTAAATTAGTAGTTGTTAACACAATCAATAGTGTGCTAATGCACACATAATGTGACATTGACATTGACAGTAAACACAGTAACATGGTATCATTGTTAACAAAGTAAACAGTGAACTCAGAAGTGTTGTGAATTACATAAAAAAATATTACATAATTAAAACCTGAGACATAGGAAAAGATTCACTTGTACAATATTCATTCATAGCCCTTAACTTCATCATCTACAATAGAAGCGGGAGTGTTAGAAGATGATGCTCATGCACCCTATAAGCTTGAAACACAAATAGAGTGATAAAATTTAAGTTATAGAAATCAACCAATATGGAAAGTAATCAACCGACAACAATTTTGAAATTAAACTTGTTTTACCTTCAAAATCATTTTGCAGCCAATTTTGGGTACACATCAATGCTTGCATGGTTGATGGACGCAAGGAATTGTGATACGGGCCTAAAACCTGTCCCCCAGTACTAAATACTGATTCAGATGCTGCTGTGGAAATAGGAATCACCAAAGTAACATTTTTGAGAGATTGGGGAACCTTGGTGCATTGGCTCGCTACCAAATTAAGATATTGAACTCTTCATTCAACAGTGGTTTTGGAAAGATAGGTTACTCCATATGTATGTCCAATTCTGATCTTATTAGTATACTAATAGAACGCTCTTGAATGAATCTTTGATATTCCATCTTTCTCATATGACGAGTAGCAAAGCCATTGTGGGAAGAAGATTGGTCGACAATTGAAGTACTTCCAATATTGGTACTAGATGATTCATTTGATTTATACCTTGTATATAAGTTATATATCCCTTGTCCAATCATCATAATTTCTTGTGTTGCTTCGTCAACATATATTTTTGGATAATAAAAATCAACCAATGCAAGTTTATACCGAGGATCAACAACACCTGCAATCTTCAATGTTAAACTGCATATCCTCCAATATTTGTCAAACTTCTTTTTCATAGAAGTTGGATACTCGATCCCGAAAAAACATTTGTAGCATCATAAAATTTTTCAAACAATTATAAGTATGTCTTGCTTTCTCCCAATCAGCCTCAGATGGAACCAAATTAAACATTGAGTCCCATTGAGAAAAGCAATAAATGCCTCTTTTAGCTCAAAGACATTATATAACATTTTGTATGTCGAGTCCATCGAGTTGGAATATCAAGACATTTTTTTTTTTTGCTTACAATTCTAAGGAACTTGTTTCCCTTATTAAATATTTCTTGCGTTCCTTACGATCCTTTAGCGAACTTGATTATATCATGGATCTTGTCATTTATCTCATGTATTAATCCTATTACATCTTACACAATAAGATTTAAAATATGGGCACAACAACACGCATGGAACATCTTACCATCAAATACTAGTACTGTTTTTCAAGACAATTGAGTGACTAGAGATGATGCTGTTACGTCATTGTATGATGCATTGTCCAAAGTTACACTAAACAACTTGTTTTCAATATTCCATTGCATAAATAATTCCATGATAACAGTAGCAATAACATCTCCTGTATAAGGAGATGGCATATACAGTAGCAAAAGACTGCTATTTGAAACATTGGACAGGGGCAAACTTGGTAAAAAATTTAAAAATAGTGGAGGCATCCTTCTTGGTAAGAATGGGCTATTTTTGGGCCATAGCATTATAACTGTTAAATAACCCGGTCCATATGTAAATTTCCCTACTTATTTCTAGCATCTTTATAGAATTACAATCACTTGTATTTCTTGGATTGGGAGAGCAATCCTTTTAGATTGAGAAAGCCACCCATGTAGATCTTTAAGATAAAGAATGAAAGATTATAGCTTTGTTTAGGTGGGGAAGAAAGATTGTACTCCTTTATTGTGTATGGTATGTCTTTTGTTGGCTAAGTGATGGGGGAAGATTAATCTCCTTTGTATAAGTGTGATTGATATCTTTCTTCTCATTCTTTAGAGCTACCATATTAATTTATTTGCAATTTTCTTGCTATTCTCTGTCTTAAGACTTTTCCATTTGATAACTCAGTAAGCATTCATTTCTCGACTTTTTCTTGTGTTTGTGATTGTGATTCTTGCTTTCATAATGGTGATTCATTATGTGTGTTACCGGATTGTTATTTATTGGTTTCGTTTAGTTCATGGAGTTGCTTTTCAGTTGAATCTTTGTTATTTTATTCTTGGATTTTGGATATTCTTATTTGGGTTGAACCTTTAATGTGCTCTCTCTCTCTCTCTCTCTCTCTCTCTCTCTCTCTTTTCTCCCTCATTGTCATGCATTTTTATTCTCAAATTGATGTTGCATTGGTTTACTGCATTGAATGAGTTGTGATTCCTTATTCACTACAATTTCAAAGTTATTTCACGTCGTTGGATAAAATTGTGGAGTCTTTTGTTCATACTTTTTCCAAGCTATGATTTTTTAGTTTTTATTGACCATTTTTTTTTATGGATAATGTGCTTCTTCAACTCTGGATGAAGCTCATATATATTCTTGAGAAAATGGAAAAAGGGAAATTTGAGTTTTGAACTTGAGAAAGTTGCAAAATACAGTTATATGGAGACACCAGAAAATGGTTGCAGATGAAGAGATATCAATAAATAGAAATCCCATCGGAGCTTTTGACTTGAATGGAACACAACACTGGATGTTGAAGTTATTTCATACTTTTATTCATCAAGTTATTTGATTTATTTTTCTCTATAAATTTGCTCGCTTTTGGAAGACAATTATGAATTTTGTTAGTGATCGTCTTGTTCAGCAATTTAAATTAGAGGCAAATGCGGACTGAAGAACTAAGTTCTGTGATCATTTGGGTTAGAACTTGGTCAGTGTATAATTGCAAGAACTTAGAGTTTTCTGGTTTAGTCTTAGTGCAGGTTTTGAAGAACTTGCCAAGCTCTTGTAAAATGCAAGTTTTTGGCTTGGCTTTAGTTTTTTCTCTGTGACTTCTTCTTGGGTTAGGAGTTCGTCTCTGTTGATTGCTTTATGTATTTTAAGTTTTCTTTTTTTGGTTTCAGGTTTTGTTGATTGTAAGTTTTAGGCTACAGGTTTTATATTTTCATTTGATTGAGGTCAATATTCTATGAATATCTTTTTCGGTGCATTTTGTAGTTCTTACAAGATCATGGGTAGGAGCATCCAATCATCATGTTGTATTTAGCAAATCCAATTGGTTTTGACCACACTTCAATTAGTTTTGAGCATGATAGCATTTAGTCACGGTTTTGAACCTTAATTAGGTTGGGTGTTTGAAACAGTGAAGTGGTTTTTGGGACACGAGAGACTTTTAGCGACAAAAAGTGGTTTTTTAGAGGCAACAGTTTCAAACCTGGAGATAAAATGCGGGTATTTGTAGGTAAGTTTCAGACGGTTTCGAACCTTGAGATAAATGACCAATCTAACTGTGACTAAATGCTATTGTCCTCAAAACTAATTGAAGTGTGGTCAAAACCAATTGGATTTCCAATGACTTAATACAACATGATGTTTGGATGCTCCTACCCATGATCTTGTTAGAGCTACAAAATGCACCAAAAAAACCCAGATATTCATAGAATATAGACCTCAATCGATGAAAATATGAAACCTATAGCCCAAAACTAACAATACCAATACTTGAAATCAAAAAGAGAAAATTTATAATACGTAAAACAATCAATAGAGATGAACTCCTAACCCAAGAAGAAGTCACAGAGACGAAAACTAAAGCCAAGCCAAGAACTCGCATTTTACAAGAGCTTGGCAAGTTCTTCAAAACTTGCACTAAGACAAAACCGGAAAACTCTAAGTTCTTGCAATTATACATTGACCGATTTCAAACCCAAATGATCACATAATTCAGTTCTTCAGTTCGCATTTGCCTCTTAATTTAAATTGCTTAACAAGATGATCGCTACAACAAAATTCACAGTTGTCTTCCAAAAGCGAGCAAATTTATAGAGAAAAATAAATCAAAGAACTTGGTGAATAAAAGTATGAAATGACTTCAACATCCAGTGTTGTGTTCCATTCAAGTCAAAGCTCTGATGGGAATTTCCATCCATTGATATCTCTTCTTTTGCAACCATTTCTGGTGTCTCCATATAACTGTATTTT
This sequence comes from Amborella trichopoda, assembly GCF_000471905.2. The sequence goes on along the minus strand of NW_006498057.1, from coordinate 3,413,431 downwards.
GCAACTTTCTTAAGTTCAACACTCAAATTTCCCCCTTTTCCATTTTCTCAAGAATATATATGGGCTATGTCTAAAGGTGGTTGTGTATCATTTACAGCTTTATCCAGAGTAGAAGAAGCACATTATCCATAAAAAAACAGCCAACAAAAACTAAAAAATCATAGCTTGGAAAAAGTATGAACAAAAGACTCCACAATTTTATTCGACGATGTGAAATAACACTGAAATTGTAGTGAATAAGGAATAAGGAATCACAACTCATTCAATGCAGTAAACCAAGGCAACATCAATTTGAGAATAAAAAAACATGACAATGAGGGAGAAAAGAGAGAGTGCACATTAAAGGTTCAACTCAAATAGGAATATCCAAAATCCATGAATAAAATGACAAAGATTCAATTGAAAAGCAACTCCATGAACTAAACGAAACCAATAAATAACAATCAGGTAACACACATAATAAATCACTATTATGATATTAAGAATCACAATCACAAACACAAAAAATAAGTCAAGGAAGGAATGTTTACTGAGTTATCAAGTGGAAAAGTCTTAAGATAGAGAATAGCAAGAAAATCGCATATTGATTAATATGGTAGCTCTGAAGAATGAGAAGAAAGAGATAACCACACTCATACAAAGGAGATTATTTCTCTATCACTTAACCAACAAAAGACATACCATACACAATAGAGGAGTATAATTTTTCTTCCTCACCTAAACAAAGCAATAATCTTTTTATTTTCTAAATAATGGGGGCATTCTTTATCTTAAAGGATCTACATGGGTGACTTTCTCAATCTAAAAGGATTGCTCTCCCTCTCCAAGAAATACAAGTGATTGTAATTTTATAAAGATGCTGGAAATAAGTAGGGAAATTTATATATGGACCAGGTTATTTTACAGTTATAACTGTATGACCCAAAAATTGTCCGTTCTACCAGGAAGGATGCCTCCACTATTTTTTTAAATTTTTTGTCAAGTTTGCCTCTGTCCAATGTTTCAAATAGCAGTTTTTTGCTACTGTATATGCCATCTCCTTATACTGGAGAAGTTGTTGTTACTGTTCTAATGGATTTATTTATGCAATGGAATATTGAAAACAAGTTGTTTAGTGTAACTTTGGACAATGCATCATACAATGATGTAACTGCATTATCTCTAGTTACTCGATTGTCTTGAAAAACCGTACTAGTATTTGATGGTAAGATGTTCCATGTGTGTTGTTGTGCCCATATTTTAAATCTTATTGTGCAGATGGAATAGGGGTAATACATGAGATAATTAACAAGATCCAATATATTATCAAGTTCACTAAAGGATCCTAAGGAATGCAAGAAATATTTAATAAGGGAATCAAGTTCCTTAGGATTGAAAGCAAAACAAAAAATGTCTTCATATTCCAACTCGATGGAACTCAAAATAAATGTTAGAGACTACCTTTGAGTTAAAAGTGGCATTTATTGCTTTTCTCAATGGGAATCAATGTTTAATTTGGTTCCATCTGAGGCTGATTGGGAGAAAGCATGACATACTTGTAATAGTTTGAAATTGTTTATGATGCTACAAATGTTTTTTGAGGATCCAAGTATCCAACTTCTATGGAAAAGAAGTTTGACAAATATTGGAGGATATGCAGTTTGATGATTGCATGTGTTGTTGATAGTCGGTATAAAATTGCATTGGTTGATTTCTATTATCAAAAAATATATGTTGATGAAGCAACACAAGAAATTATGATGATTGGACAAGGGATTTGTAACTTATATAGAGGGTCAAATGAATCATCTAGAACCAATATTGGAAGTACTTCAGTTGGCAACCAGTCTTCTACTCACTGTGGCTCTGCTACTTGTCATATGAGAGAGATGGAATATCAAAGATTCATTCATGAGCATTCTATTAGTATGCTAATAAGATCAGAATTGGACATACATATGGAGGAACCTATCTTTCCAAAACCACTGTTGAATGAAGAGTTCCATATCTTAATTTGGTAGCGAGCCAATGCACCAAGGCTCCCCAATCTCTCAAAAATGATACTTTGGTGATTCCTATTTCCACAGCAGCATCCGAATCAGTGTTTAGTACTGGGGGACGGGATTTAGGCCAGTATCGCAGTTCCTTGCTTCCATCAACCATGTAAGCATTTATGTGTACCCAAAATTGGCTGCAGAATGTTTTAGAAGCTAAAACAATTTTAATTTCATAATGTTGTCGATTGATTGTTTTCCATATTTGTTGATTTCTAGAACTTAAATTTTATCATTCTATTTGTGTTTCAGTCTTAGGGGGTGCATGGGCATCATCTTCTAACACTCCCGCGTCTATTGTTGATGATGGAGTTGAGGAATGTGAATGAATATTGGACAAGTGAATCTTTTCCTATGTCTCAGGTTTTAATTATGTAATATCTTTTTATGTATTTCACGACATTTCTGAGTTCACTGTTTACTTTGTTAACAATGTTACCAAGTTACTGTGTTTACTGTTAAATGTCATTGTCACATTATGTGTGCGTAAGCACACTGTTGATTGTGTTAACAACTGCTGATTTTACTGATTTCACAATTAACTGTGTGCATTAACAAACGATTAATTGAGTTTACAGTTGTTGGTTTTACTGATGTCACAATTAACTGTGTGATTTCTATGTTATGTTTGTGTTAACACATTATTAATTGACTTAGCAGTTGCTGCTTTGGATAAATTTTTGAAATGTGTATTGTCATTGGGATATCTGCAGCAATTGGACAAAGTAGAAAGAGCACGAAAGCCTCCTTCGATAAGAGAGCACGCATGCGTGGCCGGCTTCGTCCACTTCAACTTATTAGCATTAGCTGCACTCCGTAGGTAGTTTGGTGGAATTAGATGAATGAGGAGTAGATGAAATTAGGTTGGGCAATCCTAGTATGCATCAACATCTTTAGACAACTGTTCTTCCTCAGCAACATACATTTAAGAATTGCCTTTGTTTCAAGTGGAAAGGTTTTGATGCATTTTGTTTGAACATCTTCATTTATGATTATGTAACTAACATGGAGGTAAATGAGGACAGCCAACAATAGTCTCACCATAAATTTAGTGTAATACTCCAGGTTCTCTTTTCACCCTTAGAACCCTCAGAGGAACGTGAAATTTATTGAGCCATCTTTGACAAGCATGTTCAATCTATATGTTCATTTGGCAATATGTTAGTGAATCTGATCTTATTGGGATTAAATATCATGTAGGGTGTTTGATAATGCATTATGTCCTACATTTCTGTATTATGGTGGTTTGTTATTTATTTACTTATGTTAATGGTGGTTTATTTTTTCTCTTTGTTATTGTTGGATTGGAAGAGGAAGAATGGGACTGTATCAATTGGAGTAGTTTTCCCCACCGAAAAAGCACTTGCTGCTGGCAGGGAAGGGATAGTTCCAGAAATCTAGTAAATTTTTTTTGAGATTATGTTTTTTTTTTGGAAGTTCTCTATGGGGCTGTAGCAATTGGAGTAATTTTCTCTCCTCGGAAAAGCAAGGAAATCTAGCAATTGATTTTTGAGATGATTGTTTGTTATAGTCACAGATGGACTTCTTTGAAATGGAATGATGTATATTGAGGAAAGACTTGAACTGGTTTTTAAGAGGGGAGGAGAGAGAGAGAGAGAGTGAGAGAGTGAGAGAGAGAGAGATGTATATTGATGAAAAATGGTTATTGAATTTGTGTTTGTGTTAAGAGAGAGAGAGATAGAATCCTTAGTATGTCTTTTTATTTGCAATCCCATATGTAATTGTTAATTGGGGTTGATTGAGACATGAAATCATGTGCTATGTGTTTTGGGAGTTGATTTGGATCTTGTTGCACTAAAGAATTAAAGCAACTTGCACCTATGTGGAAGAAGCAATTTGTTAAATGGATGAATAGCCTCTAAGTCTATTGCCATTGAATTTATTTAATAGTCATAGCTAGTCATCCATCTTTTAAATTGTATTAGGTATTTCATAACTTTTTACCTAAAAAATATTGGGCAGGTTTTTTACATATATTGGCATTGAATTTACATGTTTTTCATAAATTTTTCACTTTTTCAGTGGCTTGAAATCATCAAACTGGGTTTCGGGTTGGGTCAGGGCAACCCGAATAGTAACGCAACAGGTACAGATCGGGTCTTGGGTCCTAATGCATGTTCTTGGTACGGGTACGGGTATGTCCGGGTCCGAGTATGGGTCCATCTAGTGTTATTTCGGGTTCGGCTATGGGAACAGCCGGACCTGACCCGTATCCACCCCTATCTTCATTAGATAATAGACTGCAACTCTTCTCCCAACGTGCTGAATAATGCCCTTCCTGCTCCCACTTGTCACCCCAAACCTACCTAAAAACCTACTTTTAATCATCTTGAAATGTGAACTATTCTAGGTTAACCACCTCCATTACTCGATCCCCTTCTTAACATCCTACTAGTTCATCATCTAGATCCACTTGCTTTGTTTCTTGCAAGTCCCTTCACCTCCATACAGCCACTCTTGGAAATCAAGGACAAACTGCTTTTGTTGGCTATTTGTTGAGTTTCCTTTATAGTGTCCAAAGAACAACCGAGGTGGACTGCTATATTTTTAGTAAAGTTGCACAATGTTGAGCTGTGAAGATCATGGATATGTCTACCACATGATTAGTAATATTTATAAATATGTCCGAAGCATGGAGGGATGCATGTGTCAAAAATATCATAAAAAAGTCAAAACAAGAAGACAATTAACACAAGCTAGGCGATACAATGTGAAAATCAAAAGTTTCAGTTGGGAATGTAGGGCATCAACCTCATTGCCATTGGAAGCATTGCCAATGCAGTAGGAACCTCTCGACCTAGTCATAATGGATCACTATTAAATCCTTCACGGTAAGACCTGGTTCAAGTATTATCATCATATCATCAGGAATATTTGACTCCATGATCATTTGCTTGACCTGCTGCTTCTGCAAGAAGCTTTCCCAACAAAGTAGAACAGAACTCAGCTTAACCAATTGGAATAACATTTTATTTTTATTTTATTTTTTTAACATAATCCACTACTACAATACCATTGACAACCCATTATCTTCATTCCCACCCGTAGTAAACATTGTACGACCATATCCACTCCATTAATCTAAAGAACAAGCTCAACTACCGGTCCTTCCGCAAATGGTAATTCACAAGCAATGAATTCTCCACAAGCAATGTCATTCTCCCAATCCAGAGTATCAATAAATCACCGGCTTCAAGCCTGACACTTCAATGGAAGAACAAAAATACTTCTTCCAATGAGTATATTTACAAAAAACTCACTAAATTGTTGATTGCTATGGTCATCGGTTTTCAACTCATTATCTTTATACATAGAAATAAGTATAGAGCAAATTGTCAGATTTGCTGTGGGAACCAATGGCCATAAAATATTCATCTTCATTCAAATGTATCAACAACAAATGTGGTGGAGTGAATCAGCAATGAAACAGTTCATATTCATAATCATGGTCGTCTAAACAAGCATTAGGGAAACATATTAGAGTGTGAATACTATATCCAATCTCTTTTCCCTATTATCAACCTGGCATAAGGGTGAGGGAGAGAGACAACACAGAGAAACTCTAAGGGATTGCAGATAACAAGAAACCAGGTCACCAGTCAATCATAAATCCCATATACAAAAAGTAAAATACTCAAAAAAGTACATTTGAGTACCATCTCATCTACAAGAGAGAGACTAAACAAAGAGCACTTGAATACTATCTCATCCAAGGAAGAGAGAGAGTGAGCAGGCTGAAGAGAAAGGTTGAGAAGGGGAAAGCATCATACCATCTCAATTCTTGCGATCCTCTACTACAACAATCCAAAAACCAAAAGGAAAGATGCCACTTGCAATTCTTGCAATTCTCTTTATATGTCTTGTTCCCTATTACACTACTGTGGCTACGATCATACCGGTCTTGCGAGCGTATGCAAAGATCCCGCCAGCCTCAATCACCTGCCCCGCATCCCTGATCGGCTTGAGCTTATACTCCTTCCCAGTGGTGTGGTTGGTCCCTCTCCTTCTCCATCTCCACAGTCAACAAATCCCTCGTCTTGCACTCGTTGCAAAGCCTCCCCTCTGCGGATTCAAGGGGGTAAATTTCCCCAGTCGCCACTGAATTCCTGAAGAAGATGCGCGCATAGGACTCGGCCACCACGGCCTTGACGCCTAACGCACCTAGGGCAGCAGGGGCATGCTCCCTCGAAGAGCCGCACCTAAAATTGGCCCCCGCAATGATGATGGCATAGCGAGACAAGGGCTGCCTGGGTGCCACGAAGCTAGGGTACCAAGAAGGGAGCCCCTACGAGTGCCAGGCTCCCCAGCTTCGTATACTTCTTCGGGTTCGAAGGAACGAGGGTTAGGTACTTCACCGGGATGATCTGGTCCATGTCGATGTTGTCGTCCAAGACAAAGTGCTCGCTGTGAAATACTTTTTTTGATGCCTTCTAAGGCCGAGGAAGAAGAAGAAGAGGCAGTGCGGAGAGTTAGAGTGGGGGAGTGGTTGCAGCAACGTGAGAGAGGAGGAAGGCCAAGAGTAGCGGAGGAGAGGAGGTCAAGTAGAAGGCGGAGCGAGGCGGCGGGTTGGGGCGGAGGAGAAGCTAAAAGCGCATGGCGGTGGCTACGTGGCCTTAGATGCCATGGTTGCTGCCGTGTGTCTGTTTGACTGCTGCTTTACAGGTGAGAAAAACTTATATATGGACAAGCTCTTACTGTGTCATTGAGGTCTCAGTGAGGGGGAAAATGTTAGGCATTCAGAGTGGGGAATGTTAGGCATTCAGAGTGGTAGGGTTGTGCATTCTAGTTGCCTTTATTTCATGACACCTTTAGCTGCCAATGGGTTTGAGGAGGCAATTCCTGCTAGGCTTTCTTGGGGACTTAGCACGTGCTTCTTGTGAAGAGGGAGGAATTTTTGGCCATGACCATTCAGACTGATTTGGCCTTCCTTTTCCTACCTTCCTGTTGTCTTTTTATTAGTGTGGTAGATGTGGATTTCTTGCTGACATGATATGGTGAATTAAGGTTCCTCTCTAGAGTGAAGAGATTTTTAAGGCCAGTGACATTTGAGGTTTGTTTTATGTATGTGCTATAGGAATTGAGACGTATGCCTTGCATTTACATCTCCATTAATGGGCTTATTGTGGTTTTTGGCCTCTTGAGTTGGACTACTTGTTTTTAGTGTTGTGTTTAGCAGGGTTTGGAATTCCCTTTTTTGTTTTTTTGACATGAGTAGGGATTTAGTATTTTTGGTGCATGCTTTTGTGTTTTCTGTTTCTGTTTGGTACATGTGGGGAGTTAGGAGAGGGAAAATTTGTTTTCTTGGGGCTTGGCTGAAATGTTGGTGGTTTCCTACAGTTGGATTTATGCATAGGTGGTTCCTTTGTTGGGTCATGTGTTAAAGGGGAAAGGGGATTGTACTGGGTGATTAGAGGTTCTTGTTGTTCATTTTCGTCCTTTTTTTTTTCTTATTCATTTTTGTGAAGTGGCCAAATAAGGATTCTACTTACGGTGACTTTAGTTCGCCTGTTTTGAATAAATACATTGAATATAAGATTGGTTTCAGGAAGATGGCAGCCTGATATATTTTGAGTTGGTTTCTACTTGTATAAGATGTTTGTGTATTTTGGTTTTTGGTTATTTGATCTGTTTTGGTTATTTCAATTCCTTCGTATTTAATAATTCTGTTACTGACCTATGGTTATTTGATTTGATCCTTTGTGGCTGGAGTTTATCGTATTGGTTCTTTGCTTTTCAACTTCTGGGATTTGCTTATTTGAGTCATTCTAACGATGACTTCAGCAAAGTGTTAACAACATAAAGATATAAAAATACTGAAAAAGCAGGAAACGAATGCAACTTCTCATGAAAAATTGGTCATAAGGCCCTTTATTAGATAAGATTGATGAGTAAACAGAAGCTCACCTTGTGTTTTTCTTCTCTTCTTTCAATATGAACCCAATAACCAAAGTAATGAGTAAAACCTTTGCTGCAGTAGGAGATGCCACCACAACAATGATTGGAATTGCTTGTTAAAAGGTAGGGGTTTTCATCAACACTGTCAAGTTCAAATGACCTACAGAATCAGATGAAAGGGGACCTAAGTGAAATATATTAAGGATGTGACAAGTGTTATGCTTGCATTTTTATCCACAATGTCCTTGAAACTTCTCAACTTTGATTGTTTCTTTTGTCTTCTTTTTTGTCTTATTCATTCTTATAAACTGGCTAATCAATGATTATACTTTTGTTTTGTGGTAAACTTTTCACAGTAGGAAAAAGTAATTTCGTTGTTTTTTTTGATAAACAGTTTTCTATAGAAACCTTGCCCCTCATCCCTCCCTTCAAACTTTCGTCTCTGCACTCCGGGTAAATTTCACAGTTTTCCAATTCTTCTTTTCATCTGGTTTCTTGTACTACACAGGTGACAATTATAACCATTTTGTGTCCCCTTTTTGTGGGTTCTAGACAATCACGGATAATATCTTTTTTTTTCCCTCCCTTTTGACGTTTCTCAAAAGTTCCCCTTCTGATCCTCTCTCTCTAGTGAAGCTAGTGGACGCCACTAATGTCTGAGATGCTAGAACCTGTGACCTCTCTTAATTGTTTGCACAAGGCGGAGGCTTTAAATAATCAAAATAAAACACACTTTCAAATAGTGTCGAGAAATGTGGTTTTAATACTGAAAATCTTTGTGATAGCTTTAAATATTATTTTTATCTCTAATTATAAAATTTAAAGTTTAAAAATAGTGTAGATCAAGGCAATCTATGAAAACTTGAAAATATTGAAAATTAACATTCCAAAAATGCATTACAATGCACAATTTCCAAAGCTTGTTGAAATGACTAGTTTGTGAAATTTTTGGGCATCAAAACATCCTCTTCTAGTAAAATTTTTGAAGTGCGCCTTAATTTGATTGTTTATAGCCTCACACTCACAAATTTTTCCCCCCCACTGACACAGTAACAGCCCGTCCATTTATAGGTTTTTCTCACCAGTAAAGCGGCAGTCAAACAGACACATGACAACAACTATGGCATCAAAGGCCCTGCAGCCGCCACCATGCGCTTTTAGCTTCTCCTTCGCCCCTACCCACCGCCTCGCTCCACCTTCTGCTCGCCTTCCTCTCCTCCGCTACTCTTGGCCTTCCTCCTCTCTCTCACGTCGCTGCAACCACTCCCCCACTCTAACTCTCCATGCTACCTCTTCTTCTTCTTCCTCAACCTTAGAAGGCGGCGAGGCAGTAGAAAAAGTATTTCATGGCGAGTGCTTTGTCTTGGATGACAACATCGATACGGACCAGATCATCCCGGCAGAGTACCTGACCCTCGTTCCTTCGAACCCAGAGGAGTATGCGAAGCTGGGGAGCTTGGCGCTCGTAGGGCTTCCTTCTCGGTACCCTAGCTTCGTGGCACCCGGGCAGCCCTTGTCCCGGTATGCCATCATCATTGCGGGCGCCAATTTTGGGTGCGGTTCGTCGAGGGAACATGCCCCTGTTGCCTTAGGTGCGTCAGGCGTCAAGGCCGTGGTGGCTGAGTCCTATGCACGCATCTTCTTCAGGAATTCGGTGGCGACTGGGGAAATTTACCCCCTTGAATCTGCAGAGGGGAGGCTTTGCAAAGAATGCAGAACGGGGGATTTGGTGACTGTGGAGATGGAGAAGGAGAGGGGACGACTTACCAACCACACCACTGGGAAGGAGCATAAGCTGAAGCCGATCGGGGATGCGGGGCCGGTGATTGAGGCTGGGGGGATCTTTGCATATGCTCGCAAGACCGGTATGATTGTAGCTGCAACTATGTAATAGTGAGCAAGATATATAAAGAGAGAGATGAACTAGTAGAAAACGTTGGTTTCTTTCTGGTATTTGTGTTTGTAAGTGGCAATTTTCCTTTTGGTTTTTGGATTGTTGTAGTTGAGGATTGCAAGAATTGAGATGGTATGATGTTTTCTCCTTCTCAACTTTTCTCTTCAGTCTGCTCTATCTTTTTCTTGGATGAGATGGTATTCTAGTGCTCTTTTTATAGTCTCTCACTCTTGTAGATGAGATGGTGCTTAAATGTACTTTTTTGAGTATTTTACTTTTTGTATTTGGGATTTCTAGTTGACTGATGACTTGGTTTATTGTTATTTGCAATAACCTAGAGTTTCTTTGTGTTGTCTCTCTCCCTTTCCCTTATGCCAAGTTGATAATGGGGAAAAGAGATTGGACATAGTATTGGCACTCTAATATGTTTCCTTACTACTTGTTTAGATGACTATAATTATGAATATGAAATGTTTCATTGCTGATTAACTCCACCACATTTGTTGTTGATACATTTGAATGAAGATGAATATTTTATGGCCATTGGTTTCTGCATCAGATTTGATAATTTGCACCCTCTGTACTTATTTCTATGCATAAAGAGATTTGAGTTGAAAACTAATGTCCTTAGCAATCTATCATTTGATGAGGTTTTTTGTAATTGTACTCATTGGAAGAAGTATTTTTGTTTTTCATTGAGTTGTTAGGCTTGAAGCTGGTGATTTATTGATACTACGAATTGGGGGAATGATATTGCTTGTGGAGAATTCATGGCTTGTGGATTACCATTTGCGAAAGGAATGGTAGTTGAGCTTGTTCTTTAGATTAATGGAGTGGATATGGTCGTGCAATGTTTACTACAGGTGGGAATGAAAATAATGGGTTGTCAATGGTATGGTAGTGGATTATGTTAAAAAAATAAAAATAAAATGCTATTCCCATTGGTTAACCTGATTTCTGTTCTACTTTGTTGGGAAAGCTTCTTGCTGAAGCAGCAGGTCAAGCAAATGATAATGGTGTAAAATATTCTTGATGATATGATGATAATACTTGAACCAGGTCTTGTCATGACAGATTTAATAGTGATGCATTATGACTAAGTCTAGAGGTTCTTGCTGCATTGGCAACGCTTCTAATCGCATTGAAGTTGATGCCTTATATTCCCGACTGAAATTTTTGATTTTCACATTGTATTGCCTAGCTTTTCTCAACTGTCTTCTTGTTTTGATTTTTTTGTGATATTTTTGACACATGCATCTCTCCCTGCTTAAGACATATTTATAAATACCACTAATCATGTGGTAGGCATATCTATGATCTTTACAGCTCTACGTTGTGCAATTTTACTAAAAATATGGCAGTCCACTTCGTTTGTTCTTTTGGCATTATCAAGGAACATATTCAATAAGTTGCCAACAAAAGCTGTTTGTCATTGATTTCTAACAGTGGCTGTATGGAGGTGAATGGACTTGCAAGGAACAAAGCAATATGGAGGTGAATGGACTTGCAAGAAACAAAGCAAGTGGATCTAGAGGATGAGCTGGCAGAGATGTTAAGAAGGGGCTCGAGTAATGGAAGTGGTTGGGGTTAACCTAGAATAGTTCACATGTCAAGATGATTAAAAGTAGGTTTGTAGGTAAGTTTGCGGTGACAAGTGGGAGTAGGAAGGGCATTATTGTGCACGTTGAGGGATTTGTTTAAGAGAAGATTATTATGGAAGCATGGTAAGATTAGAAGTTGATAAAAATGAAAATGAGGGGTAGAGGCGAGTTTTATTGATGGAGGAAGTTGGAATATAGGTAAAGAACTATTATTTCTCACAACATGAATTTCTAGAACAAAGTGGTTTCGTTTATGTTGGGGGAGGAGTTGCGGTCTTTAATCTAATGAAGATAGGGGTGGCAATAGGTCGGGTTCGGTTGTATGTAGAGCCGAACTCGAAATTACACTAGATGGACCCATACTTGGACCCGGACGTAACGGATCTAGAGTGCCTTGTACCCGTACCCGTACCTAGAACATGCAGTAGGACCCAGGATCCGACCTGTACCTGTTGCGTTACTGTTCGGGTTCCTTTGACCCAACCCGAAAGCCAGTTTGATGATTTCAAGCCATAGAAAAAATAAAAAAATTATGAAAAACCTGTAAATTCAATGTCAATATATGTAAAAAACCTGCTCAATATTTTTAGGTAAACAATTATGAAATACCTAATACAATTTAAGCGATAGATGACTAACAATGACTAATAAATAAATTCAATGGCGATAGACTTAGAGGCCATTCATCCATTTAACAAATTGCTTCTTCTGCATAGGTGCAAGTTGCTTTAATTCTTTAGTACAACAAGATTCATAGTGCAACAAGATCCAAATCAACTCCCAAAACACGGATCGTATGATTTCATGTCTCAATCATCCCTAATTAAGAATTATATAAGGGATTGCAAATAAAGTCATTGTAAGGATTCTCTCTCTCTTTTAACACAAATATAAATTCAATTACCATTTTTAATCAATATACATCTCTCTCTCTCTCTCTCTCTCTCTCCTCCCCTCCCCTCTTTAAAACCAGTTCAAGTCTTTCCTTAATATGCATCATTCCATTTCAAAGTCCATCTGTGACTGTAACCAACAATCATGTCAAAAAAAATAGATTTCCTGCATCATCCTGGTTTAAAGAAAATATGCGTATGATATATGTCCCCTGGTCTTGGTCCAGTGTTATGTCACTGGTTGCATAAGCAGTGTAAAGGGTTCAAGCCTTGGTGTTATTTGTCCCCAAAAGAACTGTAGTGACCTACCTTGTTGTTCTGCACGGCATACAATTCCATCAGATTTGTTGGCTTCCTTGTTGATTATGATGTCTTTGGCTATTGCAGTGCACTTTTTTCCTTGATAAAGTAGGTTTAGGCTTATTATGATGTTGATATACTTGTCGATTGTGATTATCAAAAAAATGACATTACGTTGTGTTGTGTTTTGTTTTTTTTTTAACTTTATTAAGTGGCATGATTGTGGCATAACTCATGCCATGGTTACTCGCTGGCTGATAAGTTGACCAATACTACGACAATCCGGATCATCTGGCAGAATTGGGTGGTATGAATATAGGGAAATATGTTGCTGGTGGCATTGTTGTTTTCAATCTTGATACAAAGCAAGTCCAGTGGTTCACACCGCTAGACTTAAGCACAGAAGTTTCAAACAATTTTATGCATACTCTCAGTTCAAAAGTTGAACTATTAAACTACCAAAATATTTAACTCTTATTTAAATAGTTCAGACTTTTGAAACATGGTTAAAAGGGAAACAATGAACTAAAAAAATGTAAGACCTTTCCTACCATCTTTCTTCCCATTGGTGGGTAAATTTCTCTGGTAAAGTGAGCTCAGGCAAAGCAACTAGCATCCACTTTCACCAGGGGCTTCTAATCCTTCTTTGGAGGCAAGGACTGGAAGCCCTTAGAGGGAGAGTGAAGGTGAGTTGCCATGAAGATCTCTCTTTCCTTTGTTCCTATCCGGATAGATAGAAAAGGTGATGACACCTCAATTACTTACAGTGGCATCAATAATTTATCACACAAAAAAAAAACTTAATAGTGCAATCAATGGCACATTATAGTGAGCTAAGGCAAAGCAACTTGCATCCACTCTCACCAAGGCCTTCTAATCCTCCTATGAAGGTAGGGACTGGAAACCCTTGTATGAGAGTGAAGGTGAGGTGCCATGGAAATCCCTCTTTCCTTTGTTTCCATCTATATAGATAGAAGAGGTGAGGACACCTCAACTACTTATCGTGCCATCAATGGCACATTATTATGTGGGACCATGTAATCACAAGCATTTAGTAGACTAGAGATGATAAGGAGATCATTATTGTTTCTTATCCAATAATTTTTTTTTATTTATTTTTTTCATCTTCTTAGTAATCGACAAAATTTCCGACAAGCCTAAACATGGTTACTCTTGATCATACAATTTCGATAACTTCGAATCTAAAGACATCCTTCACAGCCATCTGATTTGAAATATGACGGACAAGAGTAATTGTAATATCTTTTTACTAAAAGTAAGTGGTCTCTTTATATATATTTCTTTAAGTAATATATGATTAGAAATGAAATTTGTACCCAAATCTTCAATTGTAAGGGACATACCATGGCGTTTAGTATGATGGATTAGCATGATTTTCGTTCTTGGTTGGCCTGATTAGCAAGGACTTTAATCATCCTGATTAAATATTCATTAGATGTGAACATATAAAATTTTAAAAGAAGCCAATCCAAAGAATGCTAAGAGGTTGACACTAATTAAGCATCCTACATTAAGTTTGAAATCTGTAAAGTTGGATCATGTTGTAGGGAACAATTTGCAATCAAGACGACTTCTTAAATAAAAAAGGAGAGAAAAATTAGATTTCATGGTATCTTCAAGTGAGATTAGGTTGTCACTTGGATGATATCATGGCTTCCACGTGAAAAATAGGTTGATCCCTTGATCACCTAAGGGCCTTGGAATAAAGTGCAAAAACACAAAATTAATTCCCTTTGGCATTCCTCTCAATCAAAATGATGAAGGTCAGAAGGCCTTCTCTATCCTTAATCTCATGTGCAATTATCTGCAAGAATCAAAATGGCTCGTATAGTTGACCCAAAGAAATAAAAATATAAAATGTTATTTTTTGTATGTATTGCAAAGTGAGTGCTTTAATTATGAAGTATGCATCATATTATCCATAATTCCATATTAAAAGAGTACCTTGCACTTAATATCCTATTTACAAGAAAATAAGGGGAAAGAAAATTATTAGCCGAATCAAAATTATGACATAATGATAGATTATCCATATAAGAAAGAGCACTTTCTATAATGTGTATTTCGAGAATGATTGATGTTACCCCAATTAGGAGTAGATAAGCTCCGGGTTATTCTCATGATCATCATCAAGGTATTTTTTTAATTATTTGGGATCGGCTACATAAATCATGGTTCTCCGAGTTACTCTATATTTTTTAAAAATTCATATACTATAGATTTTGCTTTTTTGGTAGGTAACCTCGAGAAAATGCTCTTAAAAAAAATAGTCTTTGCTGTCTTCTCTTAAATGTGTTAAACCACGTAAGGGTTGCACATTGGTTCATTTCCACTACTAACTGCAAATAATGAAGATGTTTTCAGGAAGAAAGTTTAAGAAAGTTTTTGCTTCATCAAATTTTGTAGGAATCTTCTTTGTCATATGCTTGAGTTGAATGGGTTTGTAAATATGTAAAGTTTTGAGCAACGTTAAAAGAAATAATTGATTATTTTGAGAAAAAGAAGAAAAACAATCATATAACGAGAATTGATTCCTTATCATATCTAGTGCAGTACAATGATTTGTGATCTCAAGGTCCCACATAATATTATTATATGGCAGAAAGTTCTATTCTCCTCTTCCCATCCATCCGTCCAATTTTGATCAAGAGAGCAACGTCTTAAAATATTTTAGTTTTAATTTTTTTATTTTTATACAAATTGTATAAATATGAAATTTGGTACGTGTCATCTTCTCATTGGGGCACACCTATAAAAAATATTAAAAATACTTTTTCGATAAAATATAATGATCAAAATATCCCTTGAAATTTTCAAGGGTATTTTGGTTATTTTATTTTATTGAAAATATTTTTTTGATATTTTTCGCTAGTGCAAGTTTATTAGAGGATTGGACGTCCAAATTTGATGTCAAAATAGTTTATAGCAAAAAATTAAAAATAAAATAGTGTAGAAATGTGACATTGTGATTGGAGCAATCTTAGCCCTCCATTTAGATTAGACGGTTGGATAAGGGGTATGATAGAACTTCTATGCTGTAGGAGAAGCATAGAAAGCTTGCCCTTTTTTTTTTTTTTATGTGTGTTATAGAGAACGTGGTTTTGAGATACAGAAAAAAAAAGGAAAGAATATCAAGCACTTAATAAAGCCCTTTTGAACCCGTTTGATTCCTTGGATTTTGATTTCAGGGAGTCCCATATCTATATAAAAACCATGTTTGGATGCTCTTTGACAGAAAGATAAGACATTTTCATGGGAATTCACATTTCGGCCTTTTAAGCCTGGAAATATTAATTCCATTGAAATAGGTGGAATTGATATTTCATGGAAATAGTAGAATTCAAAATTTTATGGTAAGTTGTATTGAATGAAGTTGCTTGGGACCCGCCCAAAAGAAAAACAACCTAAACCATCTTCCAAGCAATCTAAACAATGAATTTGCGACCTCCATGGCTCTTCCAAATGCCATCCAAAAGCATACAGCCATCTTCCAAGAATTGTCAATTTGAAAAAATACCAATTTCAAGACACACATTTCCGCATGAGTCACATTTACAGTGAACCATACGGGCCCTTAGAGAACTTATTTTTTGTGAGAGAGAAGAAGAAAATGGAACCAGATGATATATTACATACGACCCCAACCCCAATCTCGCTATATAATATAAAAAGAACACACAATACTGAGATCTTCTCGGGAAGGAAATTTGCATATGGTATATGGTATATAAGACAGATGATGTATTACATACGAGGGCGTATAGTATACTCCCTCGGAAGCATACTATACATTTACTCTTTTGGGAAAAACACTTTTAAGGACATTATTTTTTATTTGAAATTTTGATACCCATCCAATTATAATTAGATATTTATTTTTTTAAAAAATATTTTGAGTTATTTGAACATCTAGATCATTCACTCCATTGGGTGTTTCTGGTGCAATCTTAGGATGTTTTTTTTCCAAGTATATAGAGAGTGAGATTTAAATTCTTTTTGTTTTGAGGTTAATTGTTGGGTTTAATAGATCACATCTCAAAAAGATCTAAAAGATATGCCTAATGTAGGTTTTGTATGAGGGGTTAGATGGATTGGATTGCATACTCCCATGGAAAAAAGAAATCTTTTGGCATTAAAGCCGGTCCTTCAACCATGCAAGCCCAACTTGAACATGGCTACGCTCTGGTTAGTTCGGCTCGTTGACATCCCTACCCAAAGTATCAACACCTCCACTGAGATATAAAAACGCTTTAGTTCTACCTTCTACTTGATTAATCTTTCAAAATGTTGTGTTCGAAGAATGAGACATACTGTTGTCCAAAATTATTTATTTTCAAGACCTTGGGCAAATTCACAGCTCCCTCTTTGAGACTTGTAATGCAAACTCCAATCTTTATATACCTAATGTGTCATAGACAACAAGGTTTAGAACATTGTCCACCATATAAGTGTTTTGTGGTATTTTAGGATAAAAATATCAATTTTGGTTCTGTAATATTATTCCCCAATTTAGTTGTATGGGTTGAGTAGGGCTGCAAACGGGCCGGACTTGCACACGGCCACCCATGGCCCTAGACCCCATATGGCTGGCCGAGGCCCGGCCTGACCCTAACAAAGCCCTGGATTGATAGGGGCTGGGCTGGGCTGGGCTGGGCTGGACTGGACCGGACCAAATAAAATAAAACAAAAAACATAAAGAAAAAAAGGGTCAGGCTGGGTCGAACCGGGCTAGCCGAGGCTGCGGCCCTACCCTTGAGCCATAGTTACGCAGCCCTAACCCCACCCTCAGGCCACCTTCCTTTTTTGTCCTATCCCTATTTTTTAAGGGCCGGGACCACCCCCAGGTTTGCGATATCAATTATCAACCTGGTGCCGAACAATTGAAAAACTTGTATTGGTTTCCTAATTTTAAACTTGGACCATGTTATTATCCGAACCAAAAGAAGGATAATTTAAAACAGAGGGGGGGGAAGAAAAAGCACTCTGCCCCATATTCTCCATAATATTTTTCTGTATATCAGCACAAAAAAGAGGCAAAGCCAAACAATCACTCATCGACTGGAAACTAGAATCCCAAAACTTGGAAATGCCATCTTCAACAACCTCAAAATGTTCTGTATATCAGCACAAAAACCAAACAATCACTCATCGACTGGAAACTAGAATCCCAAAACTTGGAAATGCCATCTTCAACAACCTCAAAATTTT
>NW_006498057.1:3383737-3394986 GCF_000471905.2 Amborella trichopoda | reverse complement strand
CAAAATTTTCTGTATATCAGCACAAAAACCAAACAATCACTCATCGACTGGAAACTAGAATCCCAAAACTTGGAAATGCCCTCTTCAACAACCTCAAAATTTTCTGTATATCAGCACAAAAACCAAACAATAGCTCATCGACTGGAAACTAGAATCCCAATACTTGGAAATCTCAACACTCTCAAAAACCTTTTCAAGACAAATCTTTACAATCAGAAAAATCTCTCAGCCAGTCCACCGCCATTGTAGCCAAACCTGGCCTAGTTTTAGTCTCGTCTTTCTCGATACCACAAGGGAGAGTGTCGGTTTCCCATGTCTTAACGAAGCTGTCTTCAGACCCGCCGGTGACCACCTTGTAGGAGTCAATGTGCACACATGTGACAGGTCCCAAATGCCCATCCAACACGGCCATGGCTTCTGCCTCATCGTGTAACTTCCTAAAATCCCACAGTTTTGCAGCCCTGCAAAAAAGAAAAGATATGCTTTCCAATTTTATAGTAGCACTAATGGCTGCAGTTGAAATAATAATAATAATGATTGCAGCATCAATAATCATCATGTGCCAATTGTTTGTATACTTTGTGATAAAAAGATTGACTCAAAAAGGAATGAGAGCCTGAGGCCTGGTTGGTCAGGGTGGCGAAGCCACTTGACCACTACATATACCCATCAACAAGAGGCCCCCCCCCCCCAACCAAGAATAAAAAAAAAAGAGGAAAACGACCCATCCAAAATACAAGCCATGTCCCATTGCATGATTCAAGCAACAAGATCAAGCCTGCTAGCATGTGCAGTTCAAGCTAATAGTGTGATCCAGATTTTCATTCATTTGAATGGGATGCTTATTAATGTAACTATCTAATTCTAATTCTTAAAATTGAATAGGAATAATCTTCTGATTTTGAAACTGTTTTCGAGACAAGCACAATAACAAAAAAAAAATAGGTCCTCTACAAATTAACAAAAAGTGAAAGATCACTCTTAGGACAATGACTACTACAGCTATAGCACCAACATTAGTACTGAAGCCAAAGAAAACACAAAACATATGGAATTAAATTCTGAATGGATGTGTTCGCTACATTTTCCCTTAAAAAAAGAAACACGACAAATAGCAACAAAACCACACTAACACTAAAATTCACTAGAAGTTCCCATATTTTCTGCATGAAGACTGCCTGAAAGAAAGCTTCACAGAGACTGACAAAATCAATGGCATCACTATGCTTACTTGTCACTTCCTCCAGTGCAAATGAGATGTTTAGTTGGAAGCACCTCGAGCACCTGCAGTTTGTGAGCATCACTGGCAACAGAAGCGACTGCCTTCATGGTTCTCAAATCAATCACATTCAAAGAAGACCCAGCTCCAGCATTAACATAAAGCTTCATTGCATTTCATGCCGATAGATGCTCCAGACACACGGGCAGTGCCAACACAGGCTGTCGAACCAGATGCAGTTGCAACACTCGAGTCCCAAACTCTCAACTGTTGGAAAACTAATTAGTCAGCCAAATTTTGAGTCTCTTCATCAAGAAAATTCACAAATACAAAGCTACCACATGCTTAAGATTACTGTTTGTTTTGTAGTACATATTTTCCTATAATTGAGGCTTTTGATTAGGTAGATGGCCACATTGATGTTAATAGACTCCTTGACGTAGTTGTACATTTTTTTTCCAGAATGAGTAAAAAATGTTAGATACTAGGTGCAAAGGTATAAGTTCAGGGCAAGATCAAGGCGTTGATAAACCCAAAATCTACATTTTTTAAATAAAAAAATTTGAAAATAGTCATCTAGTAATTCTTAGTTGAATCCCAAAACCTCAAA
This sequence comes from Amborella trichopoda, assembly GCF_000471905.2. The sequence continues at coordinate 3,393,157 of NW_006498057.1, read as the reverse complement.
TAAAAAAACTTATCCGAAAATATAAATTTTACCCAAGGGATCTAATATACAGTATGCTCCTGGGGAGCATTCTATACATACTCATTAATCCTTTTAGCAGCCTTCTTGAGTTCTTTTATTTTATTTTATTTTTTTTAATGCGTTAGCCTTAGCAGCGTTCTTGAGTTCCGTTTTGCATTCTCCAAAATTAGCCATTGCATTCAGATCTGCTAAAAAAAAGAAAAAGTAAGTATGTGAATGTGAGCTCATAAGTCATCCAAAGTTTGGCCATTACTTACATACCCAGTAACTGAGAGCAATCTCACCCAAGGCTCATGCCCATGAAGAGTGGCTGTTAAAGCATTTCGGCCATGCCTGCACTTAGAGGAAAGAACGGTAACAGGGCCATCAATTTATCTGAAAGAATGGTAACAGAGCCATCATGCCCCCTTAAAGAACGCATTGAACGATCCTGCAACCCACAACTCATGCAAACTATCTGAAAGTGTCCACAATTATACTGTATCATTATTTAGCAATGTTTTAAAAAATCGCCAGGTCGGATCAGAATCACCTAATCTGACCCGAGAATTAGTGGGGCTGTCCTGGTTCCCAAAATGAATAGGGAACCAGAGGTTCCTATTAGGAACTGGCTGGTCCGGTTTTGCCAAGGAACCGATGGATCGAGCCCCACATTTTATTTTTTATTATTTTTTCAATTTTTTGTTTTGTTCTCAAATTTTTACTTTTTATTGGGCGATTTTCTCCTCTGGATCTCCGATCCGGACTGGTTTCCCCGATGGCCGGTTCACCTCGCTGAGCGAAGTTTTTAAACATTGTCATTGGTGATTATTTATAGAAGAATTGAACATAGCAACAGGGTTCAAGAGAGTAAAACTTAAACTAATTATATTGTCCATCATTTAGTGAATAGCTTATGGATACCAAGACTTGGTATTTTAAAATGGAGTATCCATATCTTGGGACTCACAAGTGGCTTGTTGAATTTATACCCATTTCCCCTCCTAGCAACCATATATTGCATCACTTTAGCCTTCCAAATTTTTTAATTTCAAAAGAAAGTGGCCCTGACTTTATGAGGATTCTGCGTAGTCGATGCATACTCTCAAGGTAGAATTTTGTCTAAACAATCTAAAGTTTCAATTACTTAGCAGATTTAACGCTGAATCAATGTACATGATATCTACAACATTTTGGAGCCACACTTCTTTTTTTTTTGTGTTATTTCTAGATCCCCACAATATCTTAGTTTATGGCACTTCATAAACTTTTTCTTCTTATGTAGCCACACATTCCGACATTTAATTTCGCTAAACAATATGTCCAACCCAAAGGTTACCAAATTTGAACCTGTAATCATGCATGGTATCAAGAATATCAAAAACAACAAAGACGGATTCAACCACTTCTCAGCATTTTATGGTATTGCATAAGTTCCTGACAGATATTTGAGTTTGTAATTTTGGTTCAACCCAACACAACTACACATAAAAGATCCTACTCAATGTTACCAAGAGAAACTTGTCCTCTTGCCAAGAAATAGGCATTTCAAAGTATCTCATATACCACATTACGGGTGATTCAGGGACGAAACTATAGTGCATGTTGTAACCCCATCTTTCTTTCTTCTTCTTTAACCGTTTTGCTTCTTTTATTTATTTTTAATCTGTTAACTTATCTTAAAAATCATATTTTAATGCTCTGGATCATGTTGGCCTTGCTACAGATCTGAGAGTAGATCTGCTCGTTTTCGGGCAAAAATGGCTTCAGATCTGAATTCGATATATCCTACTTTCTCTACCACTTTATTTACATCTTTTTAATTAGTTTAAGGTGCTAAAATTCGAAAGATCTTCATCGGAAGATCTGTCAGATTTTCATCGTAAACAGTTTGGCGCCCACCGTGGGGCTATTTCAAGCTTGATCCAAGCTTCAAAATACGATTTTTATTTATTGTTTTTCACTGTTTTCAGTTACAAAAGGTCCCAAAAGTCGACTGTGACCAGAATCCAGGGTTTCGGTGCTCTAAAACCCTGGTCTCAAAAACCTCTGGAACTTTGTGGATCTATTCTAGAGACTCTTTTGTGACTCTGCAAAAAAATTCAGATCAAAATAATTTTTTTTAAAAAATAAAAAAAAATATTTTTTTAGTTCAATCTAAGCTTCTTCCAAGTTTAAAGTAGTCTTATTTCATCAAGATTAACAAGATAAAAATATAAAAAACATAAAAAAAAAATTAATTTTTTGGGCGACACTAGCCGTGTCGCTCACCCTGCAAGGTTGGGTGACACCAGCCGTGTCGTTCACCCTGCAAGGGCGACACCACTCGTATAACATGTATAACGTCTCTTTGAAGTTTAATTATTATAAACCATACTCATGGCACGCTATAAAACTTTTAAATAAACTCTAAAGAGGTCTCAATTATGAGGAATCCAAATATGTGCCTTAACATACCACATCTTTTAATTACTGTAGAATAGAACTTGAGCAATTCATGATAAAAATATGAAATCTCTCAACTCATAAATAGTTTATCTCTGAATCCTTTTTTGTATTGAAATAGACTAAAAAATATAAAATAGTGTTTAGTTTCATTCTTAAATCACACCATTTAGTGGATTTATGATTTAGTGACATTCTCGTTACAATACAATTTTCTCAATAGAAAATCAGGTTGCGCACCTCTCAATAAAATATTTGTTTCTCTCATTTCACAAAGGATTTCTTCCTGAAATATTTTCTGTTGAAAATTAGACTCAAAACCAAAGCATATAAATATGGTGTGAATCCCAAATAATACTTTTATTTTGAGAAATAAAGAAGTGACATTCACATCACAAAGTAAATTATACTTCAGAATTTTAGGATAAACAATATATAGTAAAATTGTCTTCTCTGTCTACCCAGTTTCTATTTCAAACCAATTTTGTTTGAAAGTAAATACAAAATGGTAACACATATGTTTCTATAAGCCTCATGTCACTATGTTAAGTAGGTTTGATAAATATAGATATTCATGCCTTAATGAAGAACACACCAAACTGCTGAACATTCAAAATGACCTCTCTTTAATAAAAAATTATATTCCTCTTTTTCTGTAGATATTTATCTCTCAAATAAATTTTATTAGAAACTATACTCAAAATGGAAGTTTAAAAACTTAGAGCAGGCCTTAAAATTTTTTGTTAAAAATGAAAATAAAATCATGACTTCCAAGTCATTGAGATAACTTTCGTTGTAAAAAATAGCACTTGCGCATCTTTAAAAATTGACCATATCTTTCAAACCACAAGGTATTTCTTCATAAAACTATTGTGTTTTGAAATTAGACTCAATTTGATGAGTTTCAATCAAATTTAAACGAAAATAAAATCATATATTTGGAGGAAAGATTCACAGAACTCAATGGACAGTTATTAGAATTTGCAGGGTCAGAACTGAGACCCTTCAATGATGAGTGCATAACTTTCAATTCCCTAAGGACAACCCACTGAAATTTTGCAGATAGATCCCACTCTAAAAACCACATAATATCACTGAAGTATATAATGGAAAAATACCTCATTATCTTCTTCATATCACTGCTCCAAAATAGCATAAAATGTCGATTATGCAAAGTGCCTTTTTGGTGTTCAAATGTTCCTATAATTCTTCCGGAAGTGTATCACTTGACCACAAAAAATGCAAGCAGCCATATTTCATTCTCAAGCAAGATCTAGGCTTAAATAAAGAGAAAAGACCACTAGTAGCAATACGTATAAATAACTCTAATACTAATGAAAGAAGAACTCATGTGATGTAGCAGGAGTATATAGTATTTTTTTTTTTTTTTTTTCATTCTTTTTATTTCTTCACGGTCTAAATCACTTACAAGTAGTCTTTTTACAATATAATAATTTCAAATAAAATAAAAGAAAATAGTATACGAGGATCTCAAGAACTTGAAGCTATTCAAAACCTTTTTTTCAATAACAAAAAAATACACAACATATGCTTGGGAATAAAAGACATAATAAATCAATATAGAAAAAATAAAAGAGGGTGTGCCTTTGATAAGGCCAGGCCTTTTATACACAATAAGAGTATATAAGGAGCTCTGGAGGCCGCAGATGGTCTAGAAGCCCTTCCTCTAGTAGTCTAACATGTGAAACACATGGGGAACTCTCTAGAAGTGTAGAGAATTGTAGAGAAGAGTCATAAATGTGGGATTGCTAACAAGTGGCACGTTGATCGGTCTCTAGATTTCTCTTTCTTATGGCAAAACCCAATCAATGCATATAGATCTCGATATAGAACTACCTACCTAAAGCCTCAATGCTTAAGCCTAATTCAAGTCCCTTGGCTTGATCCTTATGAGAGATAAAAATCAATACATGAGGAAGAAAATTACTAGCTAGGGATGATCCCTTCGTTGCCCACAAAATCACATAACCAAAACCTAGATTGATTTAGAACCCATGAGAGAGATTCAAGCTTAACCTAGCCTAGCTTGGGCATACTCCCCTTAGGATAGTTTGTGAGAGAAAGAGAGATGTAGGCCATGGTGGGGTGAGAGAGAGAGAGTAACATATGTAGGACGTGCCCTTTAGAGAGGCTAGAGAGAATATTCTATTTAAGAGGGAAAAGAGAGTAAGTAAGAGGTGTTGTGACAAGAGAGGATAATGGTAATTTTTATATATTTTTCATGCATTAGGGTATACCATAAAATCGTAAGAGCAAATCTTAACCGTCGATCTAAAGAGACTTGTGGGGTGAGAGATGTTAGTCATCTATTTCCTATGTCCGCCATCAAGATGTTAAGAAATGTTCTAGATTCTTATCCTCCCATTCCTAAAGCTATTCCCATCAAATAAGTTAAATAAGAAAAATATTTCTTATGGAGTGCAAATTCTTGCCAAACCAAAGGTGAAAGCGCCTTGTGAGCAGGCTAGGACGATTTTAATGGAGAAGTGGAATGTTCAGCCCGTTAAGTGACCTGTAACTGTGTGCGGAGATATCCATGGCCAGTTTCACGATCTCATCAAGCTCTTTCGAATTGGTGGAAGGCCCCAAATGCAAATTACTTTTTTATTGGTAGCCTTAAACGTTCGCTATAGAGATAAAATTACGATCTCTAGTGGAAATCACGAGAGGTCTATCACGAAAGCCGAATCCCAGCCGTCTATTCTCTACAAGCCCCAGGAAAAAGCACGAGAAGATCTGCCTTCCTCTTGGGGTGAATAGACCTCTCGTGCTAAAGCACGAGAAGATCTGCCTTCCTCTTGGGGTGAACAGACCTCTCGTACTAACTGGTTTAGCACATCACTGCTTCCTTCTCTGTCCCATCCTACTTTCTGTACCCGTACTTCTCTCTATTACAAAAAGAAAAGAAAAAAAAAAGAAGGTAAAACCAAAGAGCTTCTAACCCAACTTTTCTCTCTCCATGCTTATTCATCTCTACCTTCATTAGAATGGATATATATTAGTATGGATACATACCAGTTAGTATTGATATGTATATGTATGCTATATGGATATATATCTCTTGCATTTTGTTTGCTCAGCTGCTCAAGCTTTTTTTTTCCTTTCTAAGGCATGTCTTCAGTTGTTTCATTCTTTTTGTGCCTACCTCTATTAGGAAGGTGGTTCATTGTATACATTTTTTTTTTTTTTTACTAGTACATAACTTTGTAACCCTATAAATTGCTATAAATGGGGGCTCTTGTTCACATCTTCGATAAGCATTGAAATATATCTTTCATGGGGGCTTAAGGCCCAAATATACATAAATACAATTTCTAACATGGTATTAGCTCCTTAGACCCAAATCTGAGGTCGAGAAATTTCAAGCTCGGATTCATGAATCCCCTGTACTTTCTCTCGTAGCAACCTCTTTGCCCTAGCCACGGATCATCTATTTTTCAGCCATTTTTTACCCTCCTTGACCTCACCTACCACTCTCTCTAAAATTCTTTTGGGATGAAATTCCCTCTCCAACTGTTCCAAACCAGTAATCTGAACTTGCAAGCACCATCTTTTCTATTTTGTCTCACATCCTCTGAAATGCAATTCTTGTAAGCCTTGTAAGTGAGACCTCAACTTGCCCTCTATTATCCTCTCTTGCTACTTTGCATTGCTGTTTGTAAAACGGTTTGCATCACAGAAGTTTGCATTGCAGTTTGTATCAAACTTTGCATCATAAAGATGGGTGGCTTTATGGTGTGATTGTTGTTACACAAGTTGTAAGTGTTGGTGAGGTGGCGTTTCTGTCGTCGTTATTGCTCGCACAGAGAAAGTCATATCAGACTCTTGTAATAGGATATGATGAATGATCTACGTATGAAGTTTCGATCAATACTATCTCGAAACACGCTCTACATCTGAATGTTTCGACCAAGAAGCACCTCATAGGGATCTGATTCTCCTGCTGATTGGTGGCTTTGTGCATACCTTTGTGAGCTCACCATCTGCATAGCTCAGCTGTTAGCCATCCACATCTGCATACCTCTGTGACCCATATAGCCGGATCTAAACCTGCCTCCAAATTGACCTTTGAATATGGCTTATACAAAACAGTCACCGAGTGTCCTCATCCGCAGGATCTAAACCTGCCTCCAAATTGACCTCTGAAAATGGCTTATACAAAACAGTCACCGAGTGTCGTACCTCATCTGCAAAACAGCTGCGTGTTTCGACTCTTTACAAAACAACCACAAATGACTCTCTCATCTGAGCCTCTTTGTCGAGTTGGGTTCCGACTCATCTGCCGAGTCATGTTTCCACACATCTGTTCTTTGTATGATCAAGTTTCAACTCATCTACTGAGTCATGTTTCGACTCATCTGTGCTCTATATGATCAAGTTTGTTATCATGTTACTCGATCATGTCTGTTCTGGTCTACGAATGCTGAATTTGTCTTGGATCCACACCGAGTTTTTTGGCTCTTCCAAGAGCCATTCTGTTTTCTCAACTTCTTTTATATCTCTGGTGAAGATTTGAAATTTTTGTCCGATTGCTCGAACCTGCTTTGGTGTGTCCATTTGTTCACATGGCAAGGTGTGGCCGTTTATTCTTGAGGCTTGCCACCTGAGACTGGCCGCTTTCTGTGGTCACGCTATGCACCTGAATATCACTACTCAATGCAACTTAGTATTGTTCAGACCAATGGTTTAAAAAACGGATCGGTGACCCAGATCGGGCACCTCAAAAATCGATCCGGATTGGTAAATCGGCGATCCGGATCGAGAATCGGCTGAATCGGTCGGATTAAAGCTTCAAAAAAATCCGAAAAAATTATTAAAATTCATTATAAATGTTGTTTTTTAGGAATCCAATAAAAAATGAGGGCACCACATTATTAACTTTCATTTTTTTTTATCAATTTGTGAATATTGAGATGTTCTTTCCCTGTATAAATTTATTTTAACTATTAAATTTGCATCACATAAAAGAAAAATCATAGAATTGTCATGGATAAAATATATAATTATATATGGACTATTATAAAGAGTAGACTAATCAATGAAAGAATGGCCATTAAAATCTCGTTTTGGCGAAAAACCCTAACCCGCTAAAAAAACCCAAACTATTACAGCCTAACTAACTATAATCCAAAATTATTACAACCTCACTAATTATAATATTATATACTTAAATTATAATTATTAGTTTATATTTTATAATTATTTTATTGGACAAATAATAACAAATTAAAAATATTTTATAATATTATCTAATTTAAAATGTATTATTGACAACTGTAAGAAAAATAGTACATTACATGATTTATAATGTAAAAATTCATAAATAAAATAAAAGATTCGGTTATCAATGTAAAAATTAATAAAATGCGTACAAATTTTGGAAATAACACTTCAATTTTTTAAAAATTTATTTTTTTAGGTTTCTATAATTTAGTAAAAGAGATTGTTAGTAGAAAGATGGAGATTTCGAATAGAATAAACTTTTTATTTTTATATTTTTTATACCTTTCATATTTACAAAAATAATTATACCACTATATACAACAAAAATTAACGGTTATATAAAAAATTAATTTTTTATTTTTCATTTTTTTTTGTCTTTTATATTATTTATAAAAATATTTATATTTATACCAACCACTATATACACAACAAAAATATTTATATTTATACTAACCACTATATATACAACAAAAATACAACAAATGCCCAAGGGGATTCGAAAACAACAAAAATATTTATACCAACCACTATATACAAAATAAAAATGCAACACATGCCCAAAGGGATTGAAATGCAACACATGCCCAAGGGGGTGCCCAAGGGGATTGAAATGCAACACATGCCCAAGGGGGTGCCCAAGGGGATTGAAATGCAACACATGCCCAAGGGGGTGCCCAAGGGGATTTGACCTTGGAACCTCCAGTAAAAAATTCAAAGTCATAACCATCAAGCCATCTAACTACATGTGACTATAAATTGCTGATTAATAAACTATATTTACATTTCGTTTTCATTTAATGATGTTTGGGAATTATCCCACATCGAAAGATGGGTATTCAAATTTGTTATATAAATACTTATGCAATATGAATTATAAAATGTGTATAAAAATATTAGGGCAACCTTGCACGTGCGCTCGGACACACGTGTGCGCGTGTGAGTGTGCGTGGGGCACGCTTGCACGTGCGCTTGGACACGCTTGTGCGTGTGTGAGTGTACGTGGGGCACGCTCACACTTGCGCTCGGACACATGTGTGTACGTGTGAGTGTGCGTGGGGCACGCTCGCACGTGAGCTCGGACACATGTGTGCGCGTGTGTGGGGCACTCTCGCACGTGCGCTCAGACATATGTGTGGGCGTGTGAGTGTGCGTGGGGCACGCTCGCACATGCGTGTCATGTGTTACGTGTGTGAACCGGGCTAAACCGGATGGGAACCGGCGGTTCCACTCTAGAACTGGGCTGAATCGAATGGAAACCGGCGGTTCCACTCTAGAACCGAACTGAACCGGATGGGAACCGGCGGTTCCATTCTAGAACAGGGCGGTTTCCGGTTTGAATCGGCACGGGGACGCGTGTTTCAGAGTCGAACAGGGCAAACTATGTTGTGTCAAAGCATCTTGAGTTTGAGGGGGAGGTATCAGCTTATGGATAAGTATTCATTGTAACTTAGTATTGTTTATGGATAAGTATTCATTATGGATAAGTATACATTACAACTAACTCCGACTGCTTTGTGTCAAAGTATCTTGAGTTTGAGGGTGAGGGGGGTATTAGCATATGGATAATATCTTGAGTTTGAGGGTGAGGGGGGTATTAGCATATGGATAAGTATTCATGTTAGAATTGATATATCTTATATATATGTCAAAGCATCTTAAGTTTGAGGGGGATGTTAGCATATGGATAAGTATTCATGTTATTATTGATATATCTTATATATATGTCAGAGC